>BQNB010133410.1:0-18471 GCA_026074375.1 Tanacetum coccineum
TCGAAAAATTCAAAATATTTAGCAAAATGATCCAAAACAAATTAGGATGTTCCATTGTATCAATTAGAACGGATCATGGCCGAGAATTTGATAATGAAGTACAATTCAGAAACTATTGTGATTTAAATAGGATATCTTATAATTTTTCCGCTCCTTGTACTTCACAATCTAATGGGGTGGTAGAAAGAAAAAATGGCACTCTACAAGAAATGAGTAGAACCATGTTAAATGAACAATCCATTCCTCAAAAATTTTGGTGTAATGCGGTCAATACGTCAACCTATATAATTAATAGAGTTTCCATTAGACGTATTTTAGGAAAAACTTATACGAGTTGTTAAGAGGTAGGAAACCAAACCTTAACTATTTAAGAGTATTCGGAAGTAAATGCTTTATTCTTAATACAAAAGATTACCTCACCCAACGTTCGACCCTAATTCTATACGAAGGTCGTTTTCCTAGGATATTCGCCTAAATAGTAAAATCTTACATAATACGTAACACACAAACCAATGAAAAATTGAAGTGTCGTTGAATGTAACTTTCGATTGAAACTCTCCCCCCGCCTAAAAACATACCATTAGAAGATGAATGAGCTAGTCGAAAGCAGAAGATATTGAGGTTAGTAAAACAAAACACCATTTGGCAATAATCTTGAAGACATGTTCATTAGAAAATAATCAAAATTGTTAAATATTTAAAGAATCTAAAACGCATCCCCTAGTAAACGTTATTGCGTAATCTAAATCAAAGAACTCTTAGGGTCGCAAGCTCAAGTACAAAATAGCAATTTCTTTTCGTTTGGCTTTATTTTGGACAAATAGAACACTAAAAATATAAATGAGGCATTAAAAAGATGAAAAATTGAGTAATATTCTTGCAAGAGTAACTAAAACCAATTCCAAACAAATATGTTTGGGAATTGTCCCAAATCCCATGGATATGACTCATTATAGGAATAAAATCGGGTATATAAAATAAACTCGATGAAAATGGTATCGTTTAACAGAAACATAATCTAGGTTAGTCGCCCAAAGGATATAATCAACAAGAGGAATTGATTACGACGGAAAAATATCAACCGTAGCTTAGACTTGAGTCCATAAGATACTTTTATCTTATGCTTGTCGCACTTGACTTAGGTTATTACCGAATGGAATGTGATAGTTGCATTCCTTAACGGTTTTATCAATGGGGATGTTTACGTGGCACAACCTCCAGGATTTGTTGGGAAATAAATTGTAAAAGACTTATTACTGGTAGCATAACAGTTAAGTTTGGTAGTAATAGTTAGTTCTGGTAGTATGTAGTTAATACAAAAACAAATACTGACAGTACTAAGTTAAGTCTGGCAGTACTAAGTTAGTACTGGTAGAGTAGCAGTACTAGAGTTAGTACTGGTCATAGTTAGTTAAGTCTGTTTATGTAACAGAATAGTAATAGTTATCTTAGAGATATCTTAGGAGATATCTTAGGAAAGGATATGTATTATCCTTTGACATGTTTGTAAAGCCCATTAGGGTTTCCTTGGTGTATAAAAGGAACCCTAAGGCACAATGTTATGTACGTGATACGTGATTGAAATATCAATAGAAGCATTAGAGCTTAATAGCAAATTAGTATTATTGTTTCTTCTTAATTCTTGTGTTAAGATTTCCGACATAACAACTTGATATTCATAGTCGGTGGTCTATCATAGTTGATTTGGATTTATTCAAGTTAGCTATGTCTTACAAAAGGCTACTTCAAATCCTATACCTTAGGACATACATGTGGTTATCAGAGCCTTCTAGAGGGGGGGGGGGGGGGGGGGGGGGGGGGGTGAACTTTGAGAAAGAAGAATCACTAGAACCACAAACAACACTCTCCTACAATTCTATACAAAATGTCTCAACCTGCTAATGATGAGTTCTCACAACATCTCAGTGATGATGAAGAATCAAACCATGAAGATGCATCAGACACTGGTGCTGCACCTAAACAACAACAACAAGTGATTCCTCAAACAACTGCTATCTCAAATATCAAACTCCCAATTCTGAAGAAGGAGGAGTTTTGATATATGGACTATGGAAGATGGAGACTACCTTGATTACATTGGACAATGAAGTATGGAAGGTTAATTTCAGAATGAAACTCCAGAATGAGGATTTTCAATGGAAATGTTGGTATGTTAGAGTACTCTACCAGTAATGCTGCGAGATCAATGTTGTTGTAAGGAAAGGAAGGCTAAGAATATCTTGCTGATGGCCATTCCCAAAGAACATATGAGAAGATTTCATGGAATGGATGATGCAAAAGAGATCTGGGAAGCCATCAGAACTAGGTTTGGTGGTAATGCAAATTCAAAGAAAATGCAAAAGGCTGTTTTCAAACAACAGTTTGAAGCATTTAAAATATCCAATTCAGAAGGGCTAGAAAAGGGATATGACAGATTTCAACAGTTACTTTCTCAATTGGAAGCTCATGGTGCTGAAGTATCAACTGAGGATGCAAATCATAGTTTCTCAGACTTTGCACCCAGCATGGTTTTCCAATCTGGCAATGACATTAGAGAACTAATCCAGAGATTGAAACTTTATCTATTGTTGTTTTGTACAATAAACCTTAAGATTTTTTGAGGTAAGAAATTCAAGGTGCTTCAAAAACATCTTCAAGTGCTCAAAATGTTGCTTTTGTTTCACAAAGCAAAAGTAGCACTAATAAAGTTAAGTCTGGTTTTACTGGTGCCTACAGTACTTGCACTCCTTCTACTTCTTCAACCAATATTCCTGAAAAAGAAGTTCTTGCTAGTTTTGCTGATGAAGTAATCTATTCCCTCTTTGCCAAACAATCAGAGGACTGGGACTTACTTCATGAAGATCTGGAACAAATTAATGATGTAGACATTGAAGAGATGGACATAAATTGGCAAATAGCAATGATTGCTATTCGAATGAAGAAGTTCTATAAGAAAACAGGAAGGAGAGTTCGCGTGGATGGAAAAACACCTGTTGGCTTTGACAAAAAGAAGCTTGAATGCTTCAATTGTCACAACACTGGTCACTTTGCTAGGAATTACTACAAAGGGGACAATCAATGCAAAGAAGAAGAGAGACTCACGTTATAAACCTCCTAGAAGTCATGGGGAAGAGGAGAAATCAAATGGCAAGGAAAGGATTGCATACAGACCTTGATAAGGATGACTCTGAAGGTTCAGATGAAGTTAGTGAAACAAGATGATTCTGTCACAGGTACTAAAATTCCAATCAATCCTGTTCCTGTAGCTATGAAAGTACCCAGTATAGCTACTTATAAGATCATCAAGCAAGGAGAAAAAGGAGTGTTTACCAAAATGTTAGGGGAAGATGGAACTGTTATTGTGTAACATTTATTTTGGTGCTATGCTGAAGGATATAATCTAGAGATGATCTTAACTGAGTTTTATAGGTATTGTAATGAATAGTTATGGGATGGATGGACCAGAGGATGAGCTAGAGAATGTATTTTGGAAATATTTAAAGAAATGGTTTGAAGAACTCTTAGTAAAGATACCTATTTGGAGTTGTTAGGTCAGCAAAAGATCATAGTTTGAGATATTATGATTCATGTTAGAGTACATTGTCTTGAACTTAGTGTCAGTAGATATATATATGTGATTGAAAGAAAAATATCTCTATTATCTGCTTGATATGCAAAAACTATGCTAGATTAGAATTCTTCAAGGAGGAAAACCAGATGAGGATTGCTATAAAATGTTGAAAATGATGGAAAAGCAAGCTGGTATTAGAAAGTAGTGAAGTTTGATGAGTTAGAAGTATAGGATGGAGATGAGAAAGATAACACTTGGGTGATCGGTGCTATGCAACTAAACAAAACAAATGGTTAATCAGTTCACATGTCATATCTAACATAAGGATGGCTAGTCCTAGGAGCAAAGGATCTTTCTTGTAAAGCAGAGCAAACGGCTCTTGGTAAAGACTTCTCAAATCCGTTCTATGGTTGACAACTTGCAAATAAGTTGTATGGTTTTCAACTCACCATATCTGTCTAAGTGAAGAGTTGGCTAGCCCACAAGTTTATGGCTTGTGGTAAAGGCTGTGGAAAAACCATAACTAGTCCATAAGATTATGGCTTATGGTAAAGACAAATTGCAAATCCATATTAGATGGTTGACACTTTACCAAAAAGTGGATGGTATATCAACTCACCAAGTTTCATGTACAAAGAGTTGACATGGTTATCAATCCACCATGGAATTTACCTTTTCTAGGTGCCAAAGGATTGACTAGCCCTGAGCAAACGGCTACAGGTAAAGGCATATCAAATCCGTTTATGGCTGTAATGGTTTGCCAAAAACCATATGGTATTCAACTCACCAATGTTTCAAGTACTGAGAGTTGAAATGGTTTTCAGTTAACCATGGACATACACCTTTCTGGTGGCCAAAGGACTGACTACTCCAGAGTGAATGGCTAACTGGTAAAGAGACATCAAATCCATTTAAAATTTTCAATGATTCACCTCTCACAGGAGTTAACACACCTGGAAGTGATGAGAATAGACTGAAACTTTATGATTTGATGTACATAATTGTCAATGTTGCTGATATGATGGATTGCTGAAGAGCTTTGAAGAATAGTTGCTGCAAAGATAAAAAGAGAAGACTTGAAGTGTTGCAGATCAAGAACAACTTGAAGAATTCTATTTACAACATCCTCAGAAAGCTTAAAGTGTTTAAAGTAAAGATCAAGAATGTTTTGAAGGAACTTGAAGTTCACAAGTGAAGATCAAGTTAGGGGAGGATTGTTGGGAAAATAGATTGTAACAGACTTAATACTGGTAGTATAACAGTTAAGTCTGGTAGTAATAGTTAGTTCTGTTAGTATTGAGTTAATACTGGCAGTACTAAGTTAGGTCTGGCAGTACTAAGTTAGTATTGGTAGAGTTAGTACTGGTCATTAGTTAGTACTGGTTATAGTTAAGTCTGTTTATGTAATAGAATAGTAATAGTTATCTTAGAGATATCTTAGGAGATATCTTAGGAAAGGATATGTATTATCCTTTGACGTTTGTAAAGCCCATTAGGGTTTCCTTGGTGTATAAGAGGAACCCTAAGGCACAATGTTATGTACGTACGTTTGAGAAATATCAATAGAAGCATAGAGCTTAATAGCATTTTAGAATTATTGTTTCTTCTTTACTCTTGTGTTAAGATTCCGCATTAACACTTGATAATTCATAGTCAGTGTCTCTCATATAGTTGATTTGGATTTATCCAAGTTATCTATCGTCTTACAAAGGCTAATCAGATCCTTAAACATAGGACCTACATACTCTTTGTATGGAAAAAATTGATGCTTCCTCAACTTGTACCTACTCGTATGACCCTCGAGCTAGCTAACCGATCTATTGCTTATCCAACCGGTATAGCCGAGGATGTCTTCGTATAAGTAGGGAAGTTCACATTCCTGGCTGACTTCGTTGTCGTCGACTACGACGTTGATCCTCGTATTCCCCTTATCTTAAGGAGACCCTTCTTGAGGACGACTTGTACTCTAGTCGATGTCTATGGAGAAGAGCTTATTCTGAGAGACAAAGCTGAAAAATTGATCTTTCATGCTGAAAGCACTTCGAGACTTCCTCATAAGCATGGAAACGAGTCAATTAATATGATTAATTTCATTGACATCACATGCGAGGATCGTTTTGATGAAGTGCTAAAAATTCAGAAATCAATTCATTGTTTGAGTGGCAGTCCCACTCCATCTGATCTTGTGGTCGAATCTCTCTCCCCGTCTCCTATTCCCTGCATGGATAGTGACTCTCTCATGGAGGAGACCGACATCCTTCTTTCTCATTTTAATGATTCTTCACCTGATTATAAAACATTTTGCTTACCACTTCTCATTCTAATCTTTCTCTTCCTGAGTATGAATCATTTCATTTTGAACTTTCGATTGATCCGCTTCCTCTTGCCGATAGGAGTGATTCTCATCATGAGGAGTTCGCCGATGAACTCGCTCACATCGTATCTTCACCATAGTATGATTGTTTTTACTTCGATATTGAGCCCGACCTAGGAGAGTTGACTATACTTTTTGAAGAAAATATATCTGATACATTAACTAAGGATCTTAAAATTCATGAGCTTAATGATTTTCCTCTCTTCTTATCCGATTGTGAATCCATATTTTCTGAGAAATTTTCTGAGATTGATCTTTTAGTCTTATTTCCTTCTGGAAAAAAGACAAAGTTTTCGATCACCATCAATGGAGTTCACTCTAAAAGATTTTCCATTCTCCTTCTGGATGACTTTTCTCCTATTCTATTCGTCAAAGATTTTCTTTTCCTGTCTAATCCTTCTGAGATCGACACTTTTCTTTCATCATTTCCCTTCAAAAATGAAGACAAAGTTTTTGATCCCGAGATCCTCTTAAATAATTGAATTTTCTCTTTCATGAGAAAATCTACACATATACTGATTGATAATTTCATGATTGATAACAGTCATATTTTGAGTAAAATTTCTTTGAAGATCATATCTTCCATCAGTTTTCACCCCAAGGACAAAGAAATTCGGGGAGAGTCAAGCTAGAGACTCGCATAAAAACAAGCGCTCTTCAGGAGGCAACCCTGTTAATCCTATTAGTAAGTAGAAATAATAAGTAGTTTTAGTAGTATTAATGAATTAGACGGTGTAGAGGAGTGTATCTCTCCATATTTTGTGTTTCTGGTGGGTGCCCTTTTTGTTTACCAGATTCCTATGATCGTGAAGACCTTCGTGCTTGTTTTTAATCCTCCAATCACTCGGTCTCCGATCATCTTCATGTTTATATCTAGGGAAATTTTCTATCCTGATCATATATATATTTTTCCCCTTTCACACTTAGAATTTTTTGCATTTGCCTTTTCGTCCTTAAGTATGGGGGTAGCACCCGACATTTTTTAACATTGAGGCCAATGTTTGATTCTAAGTGTGGGGGATATCTATCTAAATTGAACATACATGTTCTGTTCTTGTGACCACACAACCCCGTTAACTCAATATATTGTTTATTTTAGTGTTTAAAAAATGATATAAAAAAATAGTAACAAGTAGGTCCCGTAGGCTAAAACTAGGGAGATTTTTTGACTTGACCGAGTTTTTTGCAATCTATATACTTTCCCCTTAGCCTTAGAGACTAAGCGTTTGCAAGACTTTAAATTTTTTCAAAGAACGAAAAATGATAGAGTTAAATATAAGTTAGATGCTAAGCGTGTAGTAGTTGGATCTCTTTAGAGCTCATAGAGATTAATTATGGCTTTATGCTCCCATCAGCTTAATAAACCAAAAAATAATAATTTTCAATAAATAAAGTTGATTTTGTTTTGTGATTCTTAGTTTTGATCCCTTTTTAGAGATTCCTTCTAGAGAAAGTAAGGCACACGTCGAGGTTTTGTTGTCGTGTTTGTGGACATAGGCCTACCTGATTCCCGGAGGGCTCGCTCCCTAGTGTTGTCTAGGTAGTTAAAAGACCACATGACTTGAAATTTGGCTATAATAATAATGTAATAAACTAAAGCCGAAATAAGACCATGTTTCATGTCGGTTTACTCCTGATGTTGTAGTCGTTTAAAGGGTGGAAGTAATAATAATAATAATCCGAGACTGATAAAAGTTTGAATCTTTCCTATCAGTTTGCCCCGTTCTCAGCCTTCAAAAAGGTCGAGGAAATTATCGACGTCGAAATAAGACTACTGTTTCTGGTCGGTTCGCTCCCGATGTTGTAGTTGTTTAAAGGACCGAGGGATAATAATGTTTCAATAATTATAATAATAATAAAGCCAAATTTCGACTCCGGGGTTATCTAAATAAAGCCTCCGTCTCTGGACTCGTAGTTAAGTTGTTTCGGATGAAATAAAAAGGATAACCCCTAAATCATGTGAAATTAGAACCTTAATGTGGACTTTATTCTCACCATATCGTCTCTTTAGGAAAGGATTTCAAACTAATTATGGTTTAAACTGGTCCCATTTATAGTAATAAGGCCTTAATATATTTAAATAAGTGATTTCGTTTCACATTATGTTTTCCAAATAAAATCCTTAGAGGAAATTAGGAATAAGGGAGCGAAAAGTAGCTGTGTTTACACAGTTCAGCATTTATGATTAGTGTTATAGCCTCTAAAATCTCTTCTATCTTAGCTGGATTTAGTTTTTAATCTTGGTTTGGCGATTGGTGGAAAATCAGGATCGCACAAACTCCCAATCTTAAAGTTTTTAAAATAAATTTTAATCTTAGTTTTTATCTCTTATTTAAATAAGTGGTTCAAACGGGGGCATATTTTAAAAACAAGTGATTTTAAAACCTCTTGATGGGACCTTTCTGTTCTTAGGTTTGACGTTGAGGGATTTTAAGTCACAGGGGGTTAAATTATTTCTTTCTTGGGACGCGTTATAAACATTGCGTGTGGACCAAGCAATGGCTAAGTGTGGGGGAATTTGATGTGTGCTTAAACACACATCATTTATACCCTGTAAAACAATATAAATCGGACTAATAACACTAAAATATGGATAATTATGTTGCAAATATGTTTTTTATTGTGTTATTATGTCTTGCATGTACAAAGGATTGAAAACGAAGCAAAAACGGTAATTTTCGGGTGTCTTTCGATGACGTTTTCACATTTATCGAGATTCAAAAGAACCCGAAAATATTCTCCTAGCACTCCATTGGAAAGAGCACGAAATTACGAGTCCAACAGTGCTTTCATCTTGTATTGGGCCGGACCCGAACCAACATTTAATGGGTCCGAACCTACCCATAATTTACTTGTCCAAGTGCAAGCCCACATACTACTCCATTCACCCATTAATGATACTTAACAACCCTCAGGTTTTAAAAAAAGGCCCAGAAATTGAAGGGCAAACCACCAGGGCCCATTAACAAAAAAATGAATACCACAAGATATTGAATTCTGCTGGTGCAACTTACGCGAGAATAAATGCTCAGATCTCTTACATTAATTCCCAACATGCGCTTGACCCCCTGTCTCACCCCACAAACACATTTCTGGGCCCTATCAAAACTTCCCGACAGCGTGGCAGACCTCTTGCATTCTGCATTTGTTCATTATAAAAGTGTGAGCACCCCAGAAATGAGGAAGCGTTGGATATACAGCATTATGACATGGCCACTTGGCAATTTAACACGTGTGTGTGGATCCTGCATATACTCGATTGGCAGAGACACATGCCCTTATATCATTGGTGAATCGGGCACCTGAATGACTGACGCATACGAGGTGTCAAATTGATGGTCAATGATTGGATTTTGTGAGTTTCGTCGAAGGTTGGCCCCCACACTAGAATTTTACACAAATACCCCTCACTTTTTAATATAAATGAAGACACACACTCAAGTTCCTCATTAATTGTAGTGTAGTTTTTCATCTCTAAAAAATTTAGTTTTTAGCTTCTTATTTTTAAAGTTTTTAGCTTATTTTAATTTTTGGGTTCAGCAATTAAGCTTTATTGTAATCAGATAAGTAGCTTATTAATATGAAGATGTTTTTGAGATTACTGGCTATTCTTGTAGCTTATTTCTCTTTCTATTTCTTCTTTTCTTATTAAAATAAGGCTTTAAATTTAAGCTTATTTAAATCGTCTTATTTTCCTGGGCTTATAAGTTAGATCTTCCAAACTGATAAGCATTCTTATTAGCTATTGGTTTCGTCCTATTCATTTCCCTAATATAAGCTTAGATATATCAGAATAAGCTTTTTGGTAATAAGTTTAAATTTGGCTTATTTTTGAATAAGCCCTTATTGGTACTAATTAAAGCCTGGTGATTTTTTCCAGCTTTATTTCTCCACCAAATAGTCCAATAAGCCTTCTTATGGCATATTCGACCTAGATCTAAACTTAAATATTCCAAATAAGCTTCGGCTTATTATTTTTCTTTTCTAGCTTTCTTTGTTTGCTTATTTGGTTATTCCTTGCTCGATTCAATTATACAAAGGGTGTCATGATTCTTCTACTCGACTTATTCATTAAGTCTTGAGCACCCTTATTTTCGAGAGCTTATTAGTTAGTTTATTATTTTTAAAAACTTATTAGTAGTAAAAGTTTGTTTAGCTTATTTCTTTTGTCAAAAATATAGATTTCAATTGCTTAATTTGTCTTAGATCTAGTTGCAATTTTACGATGGCGTTATTAGCTAGGGATTATTCGAGTAATAAAGGGAGCTTATTTGAAGCTTCGGCTTATTTGAAAGCATTTATTCCTAATCCTTTTTTCGAATAAGCTTTGATAGCTTATTAGCTTAGTAGATTTAGATTTTTTTAAAAAGTGGATCTAGTGTTTTAAAAATAGCTTAATCATTTAGATTAATATTTTGAAATTAAAGTTTTTTAGTTTAGCTAGATCGCTTATTCAATATTGCTTAAAATACAAATCCGTTGTTGAATTGAGTTGATTTGATGGATTCAATATGAGGCGTGGAGCTTAAGGGTTACATAAACTAGCTTATTTTCTAAGTTTAGAGCTTTATTAAGAGTTTACTAGCTTATTAGTGTATAAAGTTCCAAACTTTATCATCTAATAAGTAAATAAAGTCTAATAGAGAAATAAACTTGGCATTTTACCTTGTTTATGTAACCGGGTGGTTTTGTATTCGATTTCGGTTCATCAATTCGGTTCTACCTTCTTTCTCTTTTCAACATTAATTAGTGTAGATTTTAATTAGCTTATTATGTTTATTGTTGCTTCTTTGATTAATATGGTTAGTGAGTAGTTTTCTTTTATGCTTGTTAAGTGATTAATTGTTTAGTGAATTAAGTGTGGTTATAAAAGAGGAAATATTGATTAGTGATTTTCAGATTACTTAGGTTAGTGTTTTGGTTATTCGAGCGGGCAAAATCCATAAGAATAATTAGGCATTAATTTAGTAATCAATATCTTGACAAAAATTATTTTCAATAAAAACCAACGTTGTGAGAAGATAATTTATTTGAAAGATATTGATTCATCGATCAGGACTTAATATTAAATTCACACTTAAGGATTTAAACATTTCACTTAGCAAGCATATCTATATATATATATATATATATATATATATATATATATATATTATTATATATATATATATATATATATATATATATATATATATATATATATATATATAAAGATATATCTTCGCTTATTTGCTTGCTTATTGTTATCTAGTGTTATATAGTTTATTATTTTTATATCCTTAGTTTTAAAATCATTAACCAAAATATTTGTCAATCAAGCATCAAACAAAATACTTTAGTGGATTTCAAATTCATCTCTCTTCGAGAATACGACACCCGAAAGATTAAATATTACTTTTCCTAAAGTAATTTTTATATCAAACGGGAAATACTTATATACATTACTCGATTCGTTCTCACGAACGATATCAACATTATTGTACATCCTAATTGGTTTTGAATTTTCTTACTAAATGTTTTGAATTGATCGAAGGCTTCGGTTTTATCCTTAAGGAATCTAGTCCAAGTATACCTAGAGTAGTCATCTACTATGACTAAGGTGTAGCGGTTTTCTCCGTAACTCCGTACGACGGATGGACCGAAGAGATCCATATGAAGGAGTTTTAAGCATCTAGTCGTTGAGACTATATTCTTAGCTTTGTGACTAGCGTGAGCTTGTTTTCCGATTTTGCAAGCATCACAGAAGTGTTGATCAAACTTAAGCTTAGGTAAGTTTCTAACTAATTCCTTAGATGCTAACGATTGAATGAGACGCATATTTGCGTGACCTAATCTCCTATGCCACAACGTGGAGTTTTCATCAATCGTTGCTAGACAAATTTGGTCTTTAGGCTTATTTCCTAATTTCATCACATATAAGCCTTTCTTCCTAATAACTCTACCTATGACCTTACCATCCTTAGTGATTTCACTATCATGTTCAAAGAAAGTTACTCTACACTTATTATCAAATGTTTGTCCTACACTTAGCAAGTTGAATCTTAAGTTATATACATGTTCTACATTATCTATCTTGAGAGAGTAATTTGAAATCGTACCTTTGCCAATGATGTTATCGCAAAGATTGCTACCAAAAATAACATTACCTCCGTTGTATGCCTTGTAGCTTGAGAAGAGCTTTCAGTTACCCGTCATGTGTTTGGAGCATCCACTATCCTTTATCTACTCTCCGGGTTCCAAGTTGACTCCAAGGCATATCTTACTTATATATGACAATAACTCAAACATTTGGTCCCTAATATCTCATGGGTCCAAAGTTGTTAGTGCTAAACATCCCTTACATTTGATGCAATTGGTTGGGATGTGGAAATGGAAGACACATTTTCCATGGCATATAACTTTGACGTTGGAAGTTGTTTCAAGTTACGGGAAAGCCACGAGGTTGATTTTGTCGACCAATGTTCCTTTTTGGTTGCGGTGTCTTAGGAAGAGGATAATTATTATTGACGCTTCTAGGTGGTGGAGTTTTTGATCTATAATTAGGTTTTGAAAATCTAACTCCGGGTTTTGACAATGTCTTATAAAATTGTTTAACTTCATTATCACTAGCAACGGGAACTTTGACGTTGTTTACTATTATGTGTGGTATGCTCGCATCATTATCTTAGTTTAAAGCAACATACTCTCGCCTTGTTCGAATGAATACTTGATCATCATTAAATTCTCTTATAGTGCAATAGCCCGACAGAAATACTCTCATGAATCAATCAAACTCATCCACATTTTTCTCATCTTCATTGTTTATCTCATATCCTTTCTTCATTGATCATGGAGGTCAAGCAATATCATAGTCCCCCCCCCATCACCCATTTCCCCCCCCCACCACACCCCCCCCAATCCATCTTCTCCAACCATTATTACATGATTTATCATTATCGTCAATCATTCCTTCCATGATAGCTTTATTTTTTAAAGCTTCCTCTTTCAGTTTTCTATCCTTTAAAGCATTGTACCATTCCAAATCTTGGTAACGGAGTGTGTTTCCAACTATGTAAGCTCCATGCAAGTTTCCTCAATTACAATATCCATCTTCTCTCCAGCTATAGGTAGTCCACTCTGAATACCCACTTTTATAATTAAATATCTTACAATGATGTTTAACTGGAGTTGGTTCCTTCCATACTCACTCATATATCCAATCGTCCTTATATTCTTTGTAAGTCTTAAATCTGTCAATATATTTAGTAAGTACATTTGGATCGATTTGCAGAAGATAATTAAACTCCTTGAAGGCCCTACATATAACACCCCCATTTTATGACATAGACAGCGAAGTCTAATCTATGGGTATCTTAATTCATAGTACAAGACAAGTCATAATCAATAGATAAAACGAATCGTAAAGACGTTTTTTTAAAAGAATATAAGTTATCAAGTCATATATTTCATCAAGAAGTTATTTACAAACAGAGGTCCCAAATCTCTACATGAAAACATAAAGTTTGAATGAGATAACAATTTACCAAACTTGCAATGCCGTGACCACTCTGTGCCAATCAGATTTCAGTGAACCTGAGATAAACAATGCTAAAAAGTCAACACAAAGGTTGAGTGTAAATTCATAGAGTTTAATAGTAATCAATTTTTGAATACCAGCAACATCATAGTGGGATTATCGTTTGTTATACACCTATCGTTTTGTAATAATTTGCAAACACATACAATTATCATCTGAAAAATAGTATTATTTGCCCTAGAGCTCATGACACACCGAAGCAAAGGTTAAGTAAATCAACAAATAATTGCCCCGAACGGGTATCTTTGGCCCAAAAACACCCAAACACGCACAAAAGTATTCAAATGTGTACTATTGGTTACCGACAGGTATAGTCTCAAACCAACGGGGAGTGTCCAGTCCCAAAAGATCTATTTTCACACATTCGCACGCTTACATCCTTAGAGTAATTAACGGATGTCATGATAATGGGTCTTAATGGCAAAAGTAGTTACTTAAGCAATAATGAAATCAGGATAAGCATACAACAAAATAGCCTTGCATTCATGTTTATAGCATGTAGCCCGCCTCAGTGAGGTTATACAACACATTTAAAAAGATATGCGAAAATGCGAGCTATGAACGCACCTTAACATACATGAAATCTGATTGATGGCAAAAGTATATCTGAAAATGAAAGTAACACGGCTTCGTCAACACATGCAAACAACCTGGGTAATATGTCAAGTCTATAGATTGATCGGAATATGTTTTAATGTCAAATAAAATATCAATTTTGATTGGATTTATGTATGGAATATCGTATCAATCACACTACGTTTGGGCCATCATAGATTCAGAGTATGTAGAAACGTAATGAAAGAAGCCCAAGACACTTTAAAATCGTAAAACAAGCAAACACATTCAAAACGTATACCCAAATGAAACCCTCACATGAAGCTCCCTAGGTAATGTTATACAATATAGTTTTCCTTAAGTAGATTCTTCAAAAGCTAGAATAATTTATATAATATATTTTTATAATTAAATATAAAAATATAATATTTTATAAAGTTTGCAAAATTGGCAATATATACCCTTGGTTTATAAACTTTTACAAGTTTAGTCCTTTATTATAATATATATATATATATATATATATATATATATATATATATATATATATATATATATAATAATATATATATAATAATATATATATATATATAATATACGGATGGGTTCCTAATGGAAAACCTATATTCGTTAGAAAACCTGAAAACAAAACTACAGGGTAATTTGAAAACGTGTTTCCCCCAAAAAAACTTCAAGGGTAAAAAAAATGAAAACATAACAAAAAGAAGATGGGGAGGCATCAGTTATGACGTCTATTTTGAGACATCACATAGTACGACATTTTGCTGAGATCAAAAGCAGAACTCCAATCAAATCAAAAAACAACACAACAAAAAAATCATGATCAAAAAACGTAACTATGATCATCATTAAAACGCAACAATCTATCATCATAAAAACCCACACAATCCGATCAAAACAACCAACAAATCCAATCAAAAACACAAAAAATCTGAATCAAATAACACTATAGTCCCACCTAATATTGTAAATACTCGATAACAACTCACTGAAATAATGGAGAACATTAAAACCGTGCAATCATACTAGAATAATGAAACAAAAAATCAAGAAAAACTTTAATGCACTAATTTGTTAACTGATCAAATTTAAACATCAATAATACATATTTTTGAAGTTGATAGTTGAAAGGTTTTTTCATCCTCATATCAAAATGCGGTAACTTCATAGTTCAGATTATGGAACAAATGTGATAGAAAGAAAGAAAAGAAAAACTGTTTGTTCTAAAACCCGACACACCAGGCATTGAATAAAATGTCTAATGAATTTTACTAGATGTAGAAGCTCTAATTTTGTAACTCATATATGTCCAAATGTTGATGATTACCTTGTTTTCATATAATTAAAACATGAATTCTTTATGTTGAAGGTCTTTTTGTCTGTTGGCTATTTTATAGTCGAAACTGCATGTATTGCTAATTGTAAAGGTTTTTTTTATTAGTCCGGATGTGTACTTAACTGTATTAGTAGAAAATGTGTTTGATACAATGTCTGAATGAGATTTTAGATTGTGATGCGCTAATTTCATGAATATGTGTTTATTTTGAATGATATGACAAGTTAGGGCATCTATGTGTATATTTGCAGCATCATCTTACATGTTATGGCATCATATCACATATTAGTGCGTATGTGTTGTGGTTGGTGCAGCAGGTTGAATGTTAGTGCATAATACGACACTACTATCGAATTATAAGACATTTTAGTGCATTCGTGTGTTCTAGTTGGTCTGACAAAACATGTTTAAATGAATCGCCAGAAAATTTATCCAGATAATATTCTAAAGACAATCTGATTTGATTTAAGGGCATCTGTTTGTATGACTTAAGGGCATTTATTTGTTTAAAGGCATCTGTTTGCATGTTTAAGGGCATCTGTTTGTTTTAGGGCATATGTTTGTATGATTTATGATCTTGAATATGACATTGCTGGGATTGCAAACCATTTTCTCCAAATAAGATTGATGCGTATTTTATGAATCTTGAGACATGAAGATGCTAATGCTAGTGATTTCATGAATGATGTCCTTGCTCAGGTTAGTTTCCATCTTTTATGTGATATTGATAAGCTTTCATGATGTCTGATATGGTATAGAGTCATTTATCTACAAGTTTAGCTTGACTGTTTACTTTTCTTTTTTCTAGATGAACTTGTGCTTGTATGTTTGATCATTAAAAAGATACTATACATACTGCTTAATACCAAATTAAATTCCAAAGTGTCCTCTCATTCCGATGAACTTTGGACGTCTTCCCTTATTTAAACTTTTTGAAATTGAAAGTGAAATAAGCATCTTTAATAAGTAATTCCAAACACTCCTTTATGAGTGAAAAAGTTTATATTTACTAGTTGCTTGTACCAAACGGCGATTACTTCCAAAGTCTTGAAATGGTCCTGACAATAACGTGGCTAACGTCTATATCATGACGATCTACTTAGTTGAAACTCTATTGTATGTTAATTAAGAGGCAATACTATTTGCGTTTAAGTTAGGGTCATCTATTTGTTTTATGGGGTTAGGGCATCTGTTTGTAGAAAATTTGCTGCGATACTTATTAATCTTAAATTTTAGTATTTAGTTTTAGTTTGGTTGCTGATACTTATTGATGAGCCACCGCATTTGTGAAAGAACCGATGCCTTTGATGCTGCCGGAAACACCACTGCCTCCATTGGAAAGGTACACCAGTCAATCTGCAAAAATATCTACTAATGAGACTTACCATTGCGTATTATCAATATCGGGTCGGCTCTCTTTCGCGCAGAATAACTCCAAATGAGATCATTCTTTGTATATGGGATAGTTTATTGGCAAAGCGGTAAATGTGACGATTTTCTCCGTAACGGGTAAACTGCAATTACTGAAACGTGGAACAAATTTATCGATTTTACCGTAAAAACATGTAATAAAACTTCACACAAAAACTAAATTTAGTAATCTTAAATTTTGAGATTTTTACCAATAAGCTTTACTAGTTCTTGATGACATATTCGAGTGTTGTTATCTCGAATTATCTCTCATGTTCTTTCGGGCAGCTTGAATTGTAAAAAAGCGTCAATTTTACACGAGCTGAATGGTTACCTTACATTGTGGACTGATTCAGAGCATTATCAAGTAATTATCGGCAACGCTGATCTGTTGTATCATGAAGACAGCTGCTTTGTGTTGTAGCCATGTCAGCAATAAATATAATAAGTGCATTCCGTTTGTATATTATCCATATCTTTATCCAATATATAAAACATTTCTTACTATAAATTATCTAAAATAAGCATAAGTTAGGGTATTTGTTTTTGTATGTTTTTAGTTGAACCCTTATGCGTATTTCGTGCAATCATTAGACACATTAGGGCATTCTGTTTGTCTCGTTAGGTAGCATCGTTTGTAGCTTTAGTGTTTCTTCTGTTTATTTAAAGAACTATGAGACATTAACTTGGATAAAATACCAACGTACTTTTTCAATTTGCCCGTGTCTTAGTCACTTTTGACATTTTATACATCCGATTGTTCATAAAAATATTAAGTTTGTCTCTCATTTGGTCATTTTGTAATATTTATTCTTAATTTTTTAATACATATATCTAACATTTTTATAAACCTCATCATGACATTAAAATCTGGAATCGTAACTAAACATAAGTTCAGAGATGTGCCCAGTCCCCACGTAAAATATGAGTTGAAGAAACAAGTAGGAACGTGGTGCATTTCGTATTGTATGATGAATGGTTGAATGGTTTTATCTCGTGGTATTGATAATATTGTAATATTGCAAAAATTATCAATATTGTTTTAGCTGCGTAGTATTGTGATATGGATTTCAATAAAAGTTTTGTTTCGAGTGTTCTTATATAATTATGGTTGGACAATGTAAATCATTAGATTCAAGGCATTTGTTTGTTAACAAATTAGGGCATCTGTTTTTAATATTAGGGCATTTGTGTGAAATGATTAAGGGCACATATTTAGTTAATTTTAAGCGTATGTATGGAAAATGTTTCGGTCATCTGTTTTAAATGATTTAGGGCATATATTAGGGCATCTGTTTGGTTCAGTTGTTTATGCAAATGACTAGAAATAAATAAATTGTCCTCAAGTAGTTGCTGGTGTTTAGTTTCATATGGGTGACTGTGATAGACCTGATATGGATTTCAATAAAAGTTTTGTTTTGAGTATTCCTATATAATTATTGTTAGACAACGCAAATCATTAGATACAGGGCATTTGTTTGTTAAAAATGTAGGCATCTGTTTGTTAATTTTAAGGCATCTGTTGAAATGATTCAAGGCATATATATTTAGTTAATTTTAAGCGTATGTATGGAAAATGTTTAGGGCATCTGTTTTAAATGATTTAGGGCATATATTAGGGCATCTGT
>BQNB010133411.1:0-13491 GCA_026074375.1 Tanacetum coccineum
TCTGTAACATATTCTTCTGCAACTTGTTCTTCAGTTTCTTTCTCAACGTCTGCTTTCTTTGCTTCATTAACTTTCTTAGTATCTTTAGCTTCATCTCTGGAGATGTCTTCATCTGCCTCTTCAAAATCAGAACTGGAACTGCTAGAATTATCACTTAGCTCATCTGGAACCTCTAGTGTCACTCTATGACAATTCGTAATTCAGGCCGATGTTTATCCCACGTCGTAAATTTATCTCGACCTTTAATAAGAATTATTAACATTTTCGTTTTCGGCCTATTTGGAAAGAATCGTCTTTGTTAGTTAAGTTGCAAGCCGTGCTTAGGATTTTATCTATTAAGCGATTTAGAGATTTGGAAATCTCATATTTATGCCCCAAAAGCTTAATTATTGTATGTTATTATTTTTCGACCCTTTTTCTCGTGTTTAGCCAAAACGAAGTCAAAAGCATTATTTTCATAATGTAGCAATTTTATTTAAGGTTCAAACACTAAAACTATGTCATAGAAATTTCAAAAAAATATATACATCAAGCCATGGGACTAAGCCCATAGCCGCCCACCCTAAGCCACCCTTTTTTTTAAATCACGTATGGAAGTTTATTAGACACTTTGAATATTTGTTGGATCGTTTTACTAAATAGATCTTAACCTTCAGCTTGCAAAGAGTTTGCTCCTTTAGATAATTCTAAAGCAACAATAATGAAACACCGAGTAAACACTATTGATTATGCGGAATCTAATCAATAATGCTAAGAAGAACAATATTGAATATCACAAAAGAACTTTTATATTAAACCTTGAATCTGCCTAGGTTACAGATTACAAGCTATGATTATTATTCGATCTCTATGATCTGTGTAGAACTATATCTACTAACTATGCCTAGGGTTCCTTTTATAGACTAAGGAAACCCTAATGGGCTTTACAAAACGCGTATACAGATCATGCATATCCTTTCCTAAGACACCTCATGCATATCTCATAAACGGTACTAACTATTTTATACTAACGGTACTAACTCACTGATCAATACTTAACACTTTATACTGTCAGTACTAATTATAACTAGCGGTACTAAGTAATATAACTAGCGGTACTAAGTCAGGAATGCATAATTCCCAACACAAAAGACTCTCGGGGCTTCAACTTTACTACTTCCTTGATCCAAAGGAAGTCTTCTACTTACCGAACCCAAAATGCCACTTCAATCAATTTGGTCTATTTCTTCTCCTTATTTTTATCCACACCACTTGTTCCTACAAAACATAACAACTAACATCCGTAAGCAAAACACTTAGTAAGTATAAGAGATAAACATCATTCATCTAGTTACACTAGTTATGCAACTAGTGATAACACATCAATGAGTACATTATGACATTAACACATACCTTTCAAAAGCATAAATAATTATGTTAACATTTACATTACTAGCAATGGATCCAAGACTACAATACATTCATTACTCCTTGATCAAACACATCATAATACAAACAAAGATGATATTATGAATTTATTAACATGTTTAGTCATTATACTTACCTTGATTTCTTCTAAATTCTACTCGAAAATCCAAGCTTGATCTTCTTTCACTTGCTATGGGGAAATTAATCCTAAATAATACCCTTTCCTATGAACCTAGTGAGTTGAGAACCATACAATTTTGGGTAAATTGTCAACCATAAACCCTGGATTTGAGAAGTCATTACCAAAGAGCCGTTTTGCTTATGGACTAGCCAGTTCTTATTCTGTTAAACATGGTGAAACAGATGGACCATTTGTTGTGTGGTCTTAGAACAACACTACAAGAGATCCTCCTCATCTCCATCAGAGTCTTATGGTTCTAACCGCAATCGGCTTCTTGACAAATCTAACTCATTCTAAAGCCATAGTACTGTCTTCCCTTCTGTTTCTAACTTCAACCCCAAAGCAATGTGACAAGCACTTCCTTTTTCAAAGGAATACTTATTCTCTACAAACATATGAATAACTAATCCATCATCAGTCCATTATAGTGGTACCCACTGAAAGAACTATGTAGCTTCCACAGCTCACTATCCTTCCAATTTTGCTATGCAAATCCAAAACCTCATCATTCATCACTTTTGATTGAAACATGATCAATCAATCTTCCCCCAAAGTATTATTGTCAAATCCTTCAGGTGTCTCCATCTTTTGGGGTATCTTTCATCCCAGTTGATATAACATCGAAATTTCATCTCTATCAAGGTAGGAAGGCACAGTCCCCCCAACAAAGTACTGAAGTATCTTCTTTGTCTATTACTTCTAATCACCCACATTAAGATAAACATCGTCTACCTCCACAGTCTCCATCATACTATGGTTTGGTTGGAAATACTCAGAATCTCCATTCATGATAGGATACCTTCTGTCAAGTATCTCATAATCTACTTCCTTATCCTCATCAAGGATCTATAGTTAAACACACGAAAATCTTAGCTCTTCGAATCATCTTAGCATAAACTCTTTTCTTAGACTTCATCTCCTTCCTTTTGCCAAGGCTTTCTTTTTCTAGTTCCTTCTTCTTCTTAATTACTCCCTTGACACTTTATAAAGACTGTCATCTTTCTTTACTCACTTCTTAGAAGCATTAGCACTTGTTCTTTCATCACCTTGATCACTTTTTCATCTTAGCAAACCAATAGCAATGAACTAGCATCATACTTTTATCTTTCATACAAACCTTTTATTCTTCCAAACTCATGGTCTTCAGAATCAAATGCTTCATGCCTCCAACATGCTTTAAATATGTCCATCATTTGGTTCCTAAGCTGATTTCTTAAAGGAGGTTTATTTTTGATAGCTTTAGATCTTTGTTGAGCAAGAAATCTTCTTTGGACAGCAATAGTGTCTTGAAGAAATTTGGTTCTCTACTCAATAGTATACATCTCTCTCTTCCTCTTGAAGCTTTTTCATCAAGTATTCTTTGTCAGCATTAAGTCTTTCCCCCTTAATGAAATCATATTTATAGAGATGCAGCCTTTGTAACTTCTTCCTCACCAACCTTTTCTTCTCCTCTTCAGCTTTCCAACTCCTCTTGAAACCTTTCTGCCATCTCTTCATCATTAGCAAGCCTGTTCCAATTCTTTTCCCAGCTTCATTAATATCTTCTGAATTTCATATTCAGATTCATCTACCTCATCATCATCTTTTTGTTGCCTTTATCATTGTAGATCAATCTGGAAGAGGCTTTCAATGTTTTAACACATATCGTTGTTGAAGTAGGCCTTGTCTCTCAGTATCTCAACATTCCTATTCTTTACTCCTTTTTCATTTTCCTTCTGTTTATTCTGACTCATTGTGATGAGAACTTGTTCAATGGTCTCATCATCACCAAATATTGTTGGAGTAGGTGTTGAAGTTGTTGTTGGAGCTGTTTGAGTAGCACTTTTCCCTTCATTTTGATCAGTAAGGCAAGTACCTTCACCTTGCCTCTCAGTACTAACTTTTGTAGCTTCATGTATTCCACTTGCTTGTCAGTACCTTCATTTCTCTTGTCGGTACCTTTATTTGGCTTAACAATACTAACAGGAGCTTCAGTACTTACTTCCTTATCTGCACTTTCCTTCTCTTCTAACACCACAGAGCTTGTCCTCCCCTCATTTTGATCATCCTCATCTACCATATAAGTCCCAATGTCTCTTCCACATCCCAAAATCATCAGATCTGCAAAATTTGGATATCATTTATGCACAGATGGGTCACCCTTGGAAGATTTGACCAGATTTCCTCCCCTGTTTGGATCAAACCTACTTTTGTAACCTTTTTTTCTTCAGAAAGTCTTCTTGCCAATCTTGTCTTCAATGTCAACACTTCTTCATACCTAGGCTTTGAGATGAGGATAAGTGGTTAGACTCTTTCTTTAGCTTCTTGACCTGAGCCTTCAAAGCTTTAATTTCTTTAGCCTGAACTGTGACCTGTTACCACAAACAACACACAAAGGTCATATACACTTTGGAGTGTCAGACCATCCTCATTCCCTGAGAGGGTTGTAATCATGGATGACTGAACCTCTATGATTCCACCAAACCCTCGGAATAGAATCAGGAATAAGCATAGAGGAAGAAAAGGTCTATGAAAGGGTCATCTATGTCAGAGTTGGTCTTTACTTGGGAGAGGAGGAGAGGGTATGGTTGGAGTCAAGATGTCTTTCTGAAGCCTCACCCTCATCCTCTGTTTGTTGAACCAACATATAATCAAATAAAGGTGTAACCTTACCCTAAAGAGTTCTTACCCTTTTTTTAACCATAAAAGACCAGACCTTTTAGTTATATGGTTGGAGACGGGAAGTGGTCCAGGGGACCTGTACATCTTTAACTTATTCTCAAAAAGATATATATAAAATTGAAGCAATTCCTCTTGCATTACTTCAACCTAGCTTTCATCTTGTAAGGCTTATGATATAGTCTTGGGTTCTTCTTGAGAGAGAAAACATGTAAACAAACAGTTCGGATGATCCTTGTGGTTTGTTCTGTTATGTCTGTGAATGTAACTTACCAAGGCTTGATGTGCTGAAGAAGCCTTTTGAATCTTCTCTCTTGTTTGAACTGCTGATGTAGGATCCTCTAGAATTTATCCTTTTGGATGATCCTTATGAATTCTGAGTGTGGGAATAGGACTGACAGCAATGGTGTTATCCATGTTGTTGAAATCAGCCTCTTCACCCACATCTTCATCATCATTATAAGCTCCATTGAATATTCTATCATTTGGAAGAGTATCAGAAGTATCTTCCAAGGCAGGCATATTTGGATCAATGGGTAAATCAGCATTAGGGAGAGTAGATGCATCAATAGGTATTTTGCCTCCAAGATAGACAAAGATGATCCATCTGTATTTGCACCTATGGAAGTACTAGCAGCACTAACATTAGGTGTGTTAGACCTAACAGTACTAACAAATGATCTATCAGTACTAAAAAATAGCCTATCAGTATTAACAGATGGCATATCAGTACTAAGTTGGTTAGTACTGGTAGCTTGAGCTGCCTTCTTTTGAGATGTAATTCTCCTCTTTTCTTCTTTAAAGGCTTGTCTTGAAACATCATCCATAGCTTTAGCAGCCAATTCCTGAGTAACCATTATCTCAAGTTCATCATGCAAGACTTGTTCATCTTTTGGCATCTGATGTTGTCCTTCCTTATCAATAATATCTTCTGAATCTTGTATATCCTGGTCTAAAGAATTTTCAGAAGGTTTTCCTTGTGCAACCTGAACAACATCCTTTACTGGAATCCTTGTCCTATTAGGTTGTAGTGGAAGCAGTATGTATTCCTGAGTAGGTCCTTTATCTTTTCTTGATGATCCTGCAACATAAGAATCTTGTGTACTTGCATCCACATTAACCTGATTTTCTACACTAACAGGAATATAATTCATTGAATTTGTGAGAAAATCAAGATCAAACATCTAATTATGACCAAGTCCTATCACATTTGGTTGATCTTAAAGAAAATTAATGTACAGATTCTCTTCTACCCTTTTGGTCATTTTGTTATATACTCTAAAGGCTTTACTAGAGGTAGAGTATCCAAGCAAATAACCTTCATCAGATTTCCCATCAAATTTACCCACAGAATCTAAGGTGTTCAAAATAGTCAAGGGGCACCCAAAAGGTCTCATAAAACTAATAATAGGTGATTTACCTATTAATAGTTCATAAGGTGTCTTATTTTGAGGTTTGGTCATTAATACCCTATTCAGTACATAGCAAGCAGTATTAACTGCCTCTGCCCAAAATGTGATATGTAAAAGTGAGTCTGCTAACATAGTTCTAGGTGCCTCAATTAGGGTCCTGTTTTTCTTTTCTGCAACACCATTCTGCTGTGGATTTCTAGCAACACTAAACTCCTTTTTTATTCCTTTTTTAGCACATAATTCATTCATAGCATAATTCTTAAACTCTGTCCCATTATCACATCTAATGATTTTAACATTATGATTCAATTGTTTTTCTAAGCCTATGATAAGATTACAAAGGATTTCAGATGTTTCATCCTTGGTAGCTAAGAAAAATACCCAACTAAATCTGCTGAAATCATCAGTCACAACCAAGCAGTACCTTTTCTTGTTGATGCTTTCTACAGAGACAGGTCCAAATAAGTCCATATGAAGTAATTCTAGGGGCTTTTTGATGATTCTATCTAACTTGGCCTTACAGGAGGCCTTGTGTTGCTTACCCTTCTTGCAGGCAACACAAGTGAGGTCATTCACAAAAACTTTTAAAGGTAAACCTCTAACTAGGTGACCTTTAACAAGTTTATTTATATTTTTGAAATCTACAAAATAAACATCATCAAAGTCTAAATTAGCAGTTTTGATTTTACCTTTACCCGTTATTTTACCTCCTTTGGGATCACTTCCAAAAGCCACAAAGCCTCCATTGAAATCTTCATAGTCTGAAAGATAAGCTTTGTTGCCAGTCATATGGCTAGAGCAACCACTATCCACCACTGCATGATCCTGTAACAAGATCTCTGGATTGCCCTGCACAAAAAGTAAGAGAATTAGTATCTCTTAGGGATCCAAGCCATTACAGACTTAGAAATCCCTTTTGGGTCAACATACTCAACCTTTTTGAGCATGAATGATCCACTGTCTTTGGACACATGATCCAAGTAATTTCCCTTAGGCCTCCAAACCCATCTTGACTTTTTAAGGTCAGTATCCAGCTTACCCTTACCAGTATTAACTACTGCTCTTGTCCCAACAGTAGTCATATTTTGAACCCTAAAAGTTTTAACATCTTGTTTTAAGTCTTTGGGTCTAAAAGCTGGTTTTGTGTAGTAAGACCTCTTGATAGGTGAACATGAGCCTCTTGGTCTTACATTGTCTATTCTTGGGTAAATAGGTCTAGTAGCATAAACATGCCTAGCAGTACTAACACTTGGCCTAGTAGTACAAACAGGCCTAGCAGTACTAACACTTGGCCTAGCAGTACAAACAGGCCTAGCAGTATTAACACTTGGCCTATGCAAACCTGTTCTTGTTAGTACTCCTGATGGGATAAAAGTCTTACTTAAATGTGGGTATTTTGAAAAGTTTTGATGATTAACCCTTTTAGTATTATCCTATACTGGTTTGCCTTCCCTTTGACCAGTATTAACCACATTTTTCAGCTTAGGCTCTTGACTCTTTGTGTCATGAAAATTACAATCTTTGATCAAATGATCAGTACTTTTACAGACAAAGCAAGCTTTTACTTTCCTAAAACTAATTCCTTGTTTCTGAGAATTTTGACCACTTTTATCATCTCTAGTCTTAACTGTTTGAGTCTCAGGTCTAACTGTTTGCACTTCATACATTTCTTCCTCATCATCTGAGTTCCAATCCTCAATGATAACTCTATCTCTGTTAATCTTAGGATTAGACACAACTGACTCACTGGCTGACTTAGGCTTTTCAGTATTTGCATCATTTGTTTTACCTGCAGTCTCACTTGTTTTAGTATTAAGCTTAGTTGTTTGTGACTCAATGATTTTATTCCTAATGGCATATTCATCTAAACCTACAAATGATATGTCAGCTCTTGGGGTTAAAAAGTTCCCTGTTATGGGAGGGGGAACAACTTTATACCCATTCTTTAAGAATCTATCATTTTCTGGTATGTTCTCTTCATCACTTGATCTAACATCAAAAATACTCAAACTATTCTTACCATCAGTTTCATGATTGCTACTTAATTCATTCAATTGTGTGTCATATCCTAAACCAGTTTTATCTCTAGCACTCATTTGACTGTTAAGTATTTCATCAAGATTCTTGGTCGATTCTTCCCATTTTGCAATCTTATCTTTTAACTCATCTCTTTCCTTAACAACTTTCTCTAATTCCAGATTTAGGTTGTTAATTTTTATTTCTCTACATTTAAGCTCATAGTTTTGAAATTCATATTTCTCACCCCAAGCCAATTCATTCTTTTCATGTCCAAGAATCCTAGATTCTAGTGACTCTAAGGCTATCTCATAACCCCTGATTTCTAGTTTTGCTTTGTTATGTTTTTCTCTTTTAGTATCATAGTTCTTTTGAAGAGTTTTAAATGATTCAAGACATTGTTTAGAACATTTTTATACCTCACTGTCAGAAGAACTTGATGAGCTTGAAGAGGAGATTGCCATCAAAGCATAGTTGACTGGTTCTACTTCAAAATCATTGCTCCAGTCATAGCCTCCTAGACCATCTTGAGCCACCAGTGCCTGTGATGAAGATTCATTTGTTGGTGCATTGCTCCTGCCATTGTCACCATAAGATCTTCTCCCTTGATTCCTTCCAGATCTGCATTCTCTAGCAAAGTGCCCTTTTCTGTGACAGTTGTAGCACTCAATCTTTGACTTATCAAGAGAAACAGGTCGTTTTTCTTTGAAGTCCATATTCCTTCCTGTCCTCTGAATGAACTTCTTTACTCTGACAGTCAACATAGCCACCTGCCATCGAAGATCCAATTCCTCCAAGTCATCTCCATCCATCTGCTGAAAATCCTCATTCTCAAGTTGAGGACTGGTTGTTGGTTGTGCAAGGGGGGGGGGGGGGGGGGGGGGGGGGGGGGGGGGGGGGGGGGGGTGGGGGGGTGTTGGTGGGGTGGGGGGTTGTGTTGGGTGGGGTTGTTTTGGGAAGTGGATTAAATAAGTTTGTTTAGGAAAGGGTATAAGTTAAGTCATCATAACCACCTTCCATCGAAGATCCATACCTCAAAAAGACAAGATATATTCAATATCCCAACCCAAACAATAACACACAATTCCCAAAACACCACCCACCCACATCCGCTCGATCAAAAAACCCACATGGATAATCGAATAATCCGGTAAGTATATATTCTTGTGTCTTATATCCCCAATGAGGAATGCAATTGAAAGTCCAAGCCCGCAAGAGACGTATTTATGAATCGATGCTTGAAAGGAATAAGAAATTGATATGGATTTTATAAAAACTAGGGCACAAAATTAAATGCAAGACTACATAAAAACAAATAGGCCAAACTATAAACAAACTAAAAAAACACGCTCCCCATTTCAAACCCCCCTCGACATAACCCAGCCACATCCCCTTAATTCCCCGCACCCCCAGTCCAACAATTGGATACCCACCCTCTAACCAGCCACCCACGACATCAAAACATAAACCCTCCAAACAAATCAAAAAAAATCCCAAAAACAACCAAAAAAACATCCAAACCCCCCACAAACCACCCAAACCTCCAAACCACTGCCCCCCCCCCCAACCCCCCCCACCCAACCCCCCCAAAGAAAAACACCTAAAAACGCCCCAACACCACATATCCCCCCCACACATGCGCACCAACAAATACCACAACCTAAAAACAAATTACACCCCCCACAAACCACCCCTACCAAACCCCTGCACCCCCATCCCAAAACCCCCACATCAACATCACCCCCACCAAACCCGAAAAAATATCCACCACCCCCATCAACAACACCCTCACCCCCCTACAAAAAATAATACCAAAAACAGCCAACCACAAAACCACAAAAACCCAGCAAAACAACCCACAAAGACCAACAAAGCCCTCCCATACCACGCCTCCACTCCCCCCACCCTAATGCCCCCACCATCCCCCCAGCCCTCCCTACAACCCCGAATAACCCTCACCACGTCCCCCAGCCGCTTTAACAGCCCTCAACACCACACCTCACACACCCGCATCCCCCCCCACACAACTACCAATGCAAACACCCCCCTTCCTTATCCTCCCCTAGTACACTCCACCACTCTTCTTCAGCCACAAACACCGCCCCTTGCCCCCAGGGCGCACTTGGTCCTCTATGATATCGAACCCCCCGAAATTAATCATTTCAGGCCGTGACCCTGGGTACGAGACTATTCTCACCTTCTTACATACCCCCACACCTAAAAGAATTTTACATGTCCTAAAATCCCCCAATAATACGCATACCTAACCTCCACACAGCCCAAAATCCACAACCCGACCCAAAAAAATCGCCCCCACTCCCACAGCACAACACAAAGCAGTAAAAGGGACAAAAATGCATATTTATACAACAAGCCTACTAACGAACCACATGCCAAAATGTATACGCCAATATACCCGCAGTTCCACCGCAACTCCCCCCAATCCCATCCTCACCCGCCCCTTCAGCCACTCCCATCGCCCAGCAACCTACTCAAAATGTGCCCCCCGCATCCCTCCCCACTACCTACACTTCACCCCTTCCAACTCAAACCCACCCCTTCAACACCACCCAAATTACCTCAATAACTCACCAACTCACCACATACACACCACCTCAAACACCAGCCCTGAAACTAAAGGAAATAAGCTAAAAGGGATTTAAACTAACCTAATAAGCTATACTAAACCTAAATTAAGCAAATGCAATAAGCAAATAAGCCTAAATAAGCAAATGAGCTTTTTGGCCAAACTGATAGCCAAACAGCCTAAGGGGGACTTTTCTAGCTTAAAAATAAGCTAGCAAACAGATCCTTATGGCTTAGTGGCTTATACCACTAAAAAGCTTGGCCCAAAAGCTAAAATAAGAAACAAAGAAAAATGAGTTTGAAATTCAAATAAGCACTTAAAAAGCTTAATGAAAAAGCTATTTCACACAGATTCAACACTTAGAAAATTTTTTGCAATCTTCACAAAACACCACTTTTGAGCTTAAAAATAAGCACTTAAATAGAACCTTATGAATATGAGACTAACAAACAGATCAAGTTTAAACCTCAAAGAACTTATATCATCAATCAAAAAGCATTTTGAAATAAAGCATAAGCCACAAAAAGCATTTAAAAAAGCATTTTCTCCTTTTTTCAACACTTAGTTAAAAATTGATAAAATTTGGCAAAATGCAAACCAACAATGCAGACTTAAAGCTTATGGTTTCTATTCACTTTTAACACTTGCACAAACACAAAATGAACACTTAAATCAAATAAGCCAAGATCAAACAACAAGAACATGATTCACAGCCAAAACTCACAGATTCAAACACAATAATCATGAAAACTTAATTTTAAGATTTTTAAACTAAAAAGCTCAAACAAACAGGATTTTAAGACTAATCTAAGCTAAACTAAATTGACCCAAGAGTAAAAACTCATTTTGACCCATTTGACAAGTAAAAACAGTTAAACCAAACACCCCTTTAAATCCTGTTTTGGACTTTTTGAACTGATTTAAGCCACAAATTGTAAAGACCAGATATTATATAAGCTATACTAACAACATTAAGCAAGTTTAAACAACTAATAAGCACTCAGATAAGCTAAAACAGATTATGGCAACTTTTAAGCTACTTAAGACAGAATTTAACAAAACTTGCACAAATAGCTTTTAAACTATATCCTAAGCAAGATAAACACTAAACATCATAAGCAAACATAAATAAGAAAATATAAGCATAAATAAGCAATAATAAGCAATGCTACAGTAAAATGCAAGAAAATGAAGAAAGTAGAACTTACAAAAGCCCTTGCTTAAACAGGGCAAACAAGCTTATAAATAAGCTAATCTACAAGCTCTAGCTTGTCAAAAGACAATCTAGTGACAGCAATAAGCCCTTCCCTTTTTGGCTTATCTTCCATTTGAGCTTTTCGATTGATTTTTGGTAAAATAAACTTAAACCTTACAAACTATGAAAAAGTTTGTAAGACTTAAGTAAACAGCTTAAGAATGATATAAAAAGAGCTTTTGTGAGCTTATAAAACAGTTTTAAAACATCAAACACTTTAACTTAAATACAAGATAAAACATAAAAACTTCAATATTTCATTAAACTTAAAATGAGTATAAGGATTTTAAGAAAACAATACAATAAGCTAAAAAGACTTAAAATATAAGCTGAAAGTTGAACTAGGTAAAAAAAACTTAATGCCCAAGGGCTTACAATGAGTCCTATTTATACTAAGCTATTGAAGGTTCTAGATGTGTGCTTTCTTTGTGAGAGCTCCTGCGGGTGTGCTTGTTGTGTGAGAGCCTTCAAAACGACAGGATAGTAAACTAACATCTCGCACCCATTGTTATGTGCTATGATAGGAGAGAGCCCTTCAAAAGGCAACCTAGCCCAACAGATATATTGCGTTAATAGCCCAGACAAAAGTAATCATCACATTGATTTTCCTTGTCCAGATCCTTAAGCACTATAAGTGAAAGATGCAACAGATAAGGCCACGGTGTCCAATTTATTTGTTTGAATTAGTGAAGAGGGATAAGGGGAAAGTAATGAAGTTGAGGAGTTTTTGGTCTGACAAAGTGAAAAGAAAAGTGGAACTGTGTCCTGTCAATTAGGCGGTTAGTGAGGCTATAAGAACAGAAATAAGAGAGCCCTTGAACAATATATGGTTTTATGGGGGGCGAAGTTTACGGACCCTCAAATGTTGGTAAGTTTGGGAATAACAACCGACATTCCTGTGGTGTGCATCTTTGGTCCTTGAGAATAACAGAATGTATTGCACCGTTAGTCCATAAAGGACTAACGGTGTAAAGGATAAAAGAGGTATTATGGTTTAACCAGGTTGAAAGGGTGGGTGTAGGTCCAAGGACCTCATGGGCCGGTTATAAAAAAAAATGAGGATATGGGTTTAATGAAATGTGAACAGTTCATATATAATTATTCAATGTAAAGTGATTGTAAATGGGCTGACCCGGCCATTAATTGTAGGTTACGGTTTGGCCAATCATTGCTCCAGTCATAGCCTCCTAGACCATCTTGAGCCACAAGTGCCTGTGATGAAGATTCATTTGTTGGTGCATTGCTCCTACTATTGTCACCATAAGATCTTCTCCCTTGATTCCTTCCAGATTTGCATTCCCTAGCAAAATGCCCTTTTTTGTGACAGTTGTAGCACTTAATTTTTGATTTATCAAGTGAAACATGTCATTTTTCCTTGAAATCCATGTTCCTTCCTGTCCTCTAAATGAACTTCTTTACTCTGACAGTCAACATAGCCACCTGCTATCAAAGATCCAATTCCTCTAAGTCATCTCTATCAATCTGCTGATCCTCATTCTTAAGTTGAGGACTGGTTGTTGGTTGTGCAAAGAAAGAGTAAGCTACATCATGAGCACATGAAGTAGATGGAACTTGACTAGTTCCTCTAGCAGTACTAACCCCAAAATCTCTATTGGCAGTACTAACTTCATTAGTACTGCTAGTGTTCTCAGAAGAAAGAAATACCAAGTTCTGAGAAGTAGGAGTGGAACTTGAAGACCTTTTCATCTCATCTTCATAGACCTTAAGATTATTGTAGAGGTCATCAATATCAATCTCATCAATGTTTGGCTTATTTCTCATGATTAGAGAAATTTGATTCCATGAAGGAGGAATACTTCTTAGGAACTTCTGGTTGATATATTCCTTTGATATTGGAGCACCATGAACCTCCAATTGACTAATGAGTTTTGGGAACCTATCATAAGCCTTGTCCAGACTTTCATTTGATGCAGTAGAAAAATTTTCAAACTGATGTTTTAGAACATTTTTCTGC
>BQNB010133412.1:0-18471 GCA_026074375.1 Tanacetum coccineum
AGTTGTTCATTCTCGGAAGTGTTTTCTTGTTATTTTAGCAAATTCAGTAGTGTTAATAGTATAGTCTAGGTAGAAATATCTTGTAATAAATATATACGATCTTTTGGTTACATCGAAAATCGTATATTAGGATCTTACTATCAAACTCGGTTTTATCGAGTTTATAGATTTTACAATTTCGGTTCTATTGAAATTTGTGAAATAAGGTTTTACTACGTTGAAACTCAGAAATAAGCTTTCAAAAGTCTTAACATATATTCATTTCACGGTTTTATCGTGATTTGAAGTGTTGAAAAACAAATTTTCTCAAAATTTACAAATTCGGAAATCAAATTCGGTTTTATCGAATTTGATTTCATTGGACTTTTGGATTATCCAGTAATCATAAATTTCGGTTTCATCAAATTTATGGTTATTAATATTCCATAATTGTTGAAATTTTCAAAATTTGGTTCACCGAGTTTGTAGTAAGAAGATTTCCGAGTTTGCTTAGTTTGAAGATTTCCGAGTTTGATTAGTTTGAAGATTTTCGAGTTTGCTTAGTTTGAAGATTACCGAGTTTGTTACTACGTATTGTCCGAGTTAGTGTACTGTTTGAGAAGTGTATTGGTTTTCAGCCTACTTGTTATCCGTGAACAGTGTTGTCCGAGTTTGACTACTGTTACCGAATTTGATACTATTCTCACAAATATCACTCATTTTCGTCTACAAAGATCCAATCTTTGAATCATAAGACATGTCGACATCCAAAACATATCAACAATCCCTTGCTGATGCCGGTTCTGAAAATAGGCCTCCCATGCTTGAAAGGGGTAGTTATATACCATGGGTAAGTAGATTCAGACGATATCTAAACCAGAAAAGAGACAACCGCAAGTGGCTTCTCAAAGCACTTGATGAAGGCCCTTATGAGTTTAAGAATTTTGTTCCTGAAGGCTTGACAATACCATGATTGCAAATTGTAGAGGATCTTGAAGGTGATGACTTATTGCTCTATGATGCTGAAATGGAGCTCATGAATATGATTTTACTTTCTATTCCTAATGAGATTTACAATTCTGTGGATGCTTGCACTTCGGCCAAGGATATGTGGAAACGAGTTGAACGATTGATGAGGGGAACTATACAAAACAAAGTTGACAGAGAAACGCGTTTTACGAACGAATTTGATCAATTTGTTGCTGAACCAGGGGAAGCACTTGTTTCTGTCTACAACCGTTTTGCTCAGCTAATGAATGATTTGGAACGAAATAACATGAACTTTCCAACTGTCACAATTAACACAAAGTTTCTGAACAGCTTGCAACCGGAATGGTTGAAATATGTGACACAAGTTCGTCTTGCTAAACGATTGACAGTGGATTCGTTTTCGATGATCTTTTTGTTTATTATCTTTCGAATGTTGAGAAATTGGTTAAAGCTTAAAAGGCAAAGAATTAGCAAAGTCTCATGATCCTTTTGGCTCTAGTAGCACACACGGTTTTTATCTCCATAAACACTCTTCTTATTATGTGACACATCATTCATTCATGTAATTTATTATGATGAAGAGTATGAGACAGGAAAAGATTTTCACAACCAATTTGAAGATCACCCTAGCACCTGCTATTAGTTACAATTGCCAAAGCCAATACTCAAATTCTTAATCCCAATAAACAATCGTCTTCGTGCTTCGTCAAATACCAAAGAAAACAAGCAGTCGTTCAAGGTGACAGGGAGAATATTACAAAGCAGAAATCCAGGTAATGTTGGAAGAAATAAATAGACGACTTATGTTCAAGAAGAATTAGTTGAGGGAAATGAATGTACAAATGAACTACATAATTTTCAAAGGATTGATCGAAACATCTGACTCCAGTTAATACTTCAAACGGGTCAATGCTATAGAACTGCGGTGGAAAAGGACATTATTCTAGGAATTATCCAAGCCAGGGTTCTGATTCGAAGTAATTTCATGAGAAAATGTTGTTGGCAGAAACAGGATGAAGCTGGTGTAATTCTTACTACCGAAAGCAGAATGATTTTCTCTTTTGTTGCTGATGCTTCAAAGATGGAAGAAATTGGGAAGAACTAGTGCAAACATAAGCTGTAGGCCAGAATTCAACCAGCTGATCAAAATTCTGATGATGAGCCAAGCTATGAGTCTGCATTTATAAGTGAGGTACAATCTTCATCCATCAATGAGAATGATGAACAAATGTATCCAACTCATACTAAAATTATTAACAGTACCATTGATGATGATCAAATTAATAGCAATATTCAATTTGATTCTGTCAAAGGAAATGTTAATAGTGCATTTTTGAAAAAGTACACCTGATTATGATACCGTGTGCATTAGAAACACTTGCTAGGAAGCATATGATAAAAAGCTAGCAAAACAACAAAGATATGCTCAAAAGGGTTTTTACCAACAACAAAAATGACTTTGACCAGTCAGGTTTGAGATGGTTTAAGGAAAGGAAATACGGGTTTTGGAAAACATAACCAAGGATAACAATTATCTAAAAGAATTTCTTGAAGCTGATGAAAGGGCAAAACGTGTTCAAAAACAAGCTGAGTCTCAATTGTATCGTGATCGAGATATTATTCGAGATCTCAAAAAACAACGAGATAAGTTGAGTCAAGAGGTCAAACATTTCAAACAGAAAAATGAGGAATTACAACAATCACATTATTTTAAAAAAGAAAATAGTGAAAAACGAGGATAAGTATCATGTACTATTCTTGATTTGAGGAAAAACTAAAAAAGAATGTTGAATTGTTTTTAAAAAATGGTATTTCTTTAACAAAGCAACGTTTTATTGCTGCTCGGATCCAAAACCATTGTCAGTTTAATGATCAACATTAAAAACATGTTTGAGGTATCCGAATCCTTATACACTAGACAAGCAATTTCAGAATGTACAAAGTTATATTGCATCTAGGACGGTATATAGAAATTCCTTTGAATGTTAGAGATTCTGAGAAACTCCTAGAGGATGCTTTCAAAAGTCAACAGAAAATAAATACAAAATAAAGATCCAATTGTTTGTTGCGAAAACAAACAAAAGTGTTGGACAATTGAATTACAAACAATTAAATGCCTTTATAATGACTTTGATCCTCAAAAGAATCATTCTTGAACAAACAAATGTTCTTCATCCATCTAAATTCCTTTGTTAAGATTCCTGGAAACAAAAACATGCCAAGTGAGTTACCTTTGATCAATGAATTATTCAAGTATAAAAGTTGGATTTGAAAGTTGTTTCCTGTTGATAAAACAGACAATAAAAGGGCAAGCATGTTTATACACCAAGAAGAGATAGCTCTTAATGATTTTTTTGTCGAGATCAAGTTAAACCACTTCTTAATGAATTACTGGATTACTTTGATGGCTTTTCAGAATCTATTTCAAAGGTATATAAAAGAAATGAAAGATGCGTTTGAGCAAAATGATGTTTATCTTGATGAGATTGAAAGGCAAAATGATTTGTTGAAAGATCGACTATAGAAGCAATCACCAAAAGACTATGATATTGAGCTATGTGTGATGTGTAACCCTGAATTGTGTTGATAAAGTTCTTACATATTAACTTGAACAAGTCAAAAAAAAGAAATCTTTAGAGATTCCAATAAGGTTTCCAAAGCAAGAATAAAAATATCTTGAGAAAGATGTTCAAAAGATGTTAAAAACAAAGTGTTGATTGAGTTAAAAAAAATATTGGCAACATGGAAAAAAGAAAAACAAAAAAAGGATTCTTCCTAATAAAAGAATAAAAACTCAAACCTCTTGATTTCTCTTGGATTTCTAGAATACAAAAACTTGAGGATGAGAACGTGTCTTTGGATTTTAAAGTACAATCTTTTGATAAAAAGAACGAAGCTAATGCCAAATGGAAATAAAAAGCTTTTCGATTCAATAAAAAAGACACGGTCTCAAACTCAAAAGGAAATGGATGAGTTAATTGCTATGTCTCTGAGAAAACTTATGCATATGGTGCTATTCATGCTGAGAATCAAAATCTTTTAGTTACCATATCTGAGTTGAAAGCTAGAACTTGAAAAAAGTGGAGAAAAAGGTAATGGGTCCTGTGAATACTAAATTTTTGTGCATGGAGGACAGCGCAGTTTCGCGAAGAGGGCTGGTTGGGGAGCGCGATGGGTGTGATCACGGAGGGGGTCAGGGGATGGTAGTGGGGAGGTGGTTTTATGGGTGTGGGGGGGGGGTGGACCACACAACACAGTACCTGCACGATGCAGGGAGCGGCGACACAAGAGCAGTCTTATAGTGACGTGCGAGGTTTTGGATAACGTTTCATCATTCTAATACACAAGATTAATTCTTTAAAATAATAATTTCTAAACCACACGTATAATCGAAGCTGGCAATTACTATTCGGGGAACTCAGGCGAGCATTATGCGAGTCACATGGTGTCGAGCATGATACAAAGACACAACAGGACAGACAAAACGATTTCTAAGTGGCACACTATAATGGGAGTCTATAGTCAAATTACAACATATAAGCAGATCAGGCCAGCTAGCCATTGCACATTGATTCATACGAGAGTTGTCACACAACAAGAATCACAAACAAACAAGACTAAGAATGTATCTTCTACAGGATGAAATGCTACACTAGTGTTAGAAGACCAAAGAGTAGAGATTCACATGCAAGACTAGTTGTCTAGATGTCTCCTATAGAATGAACAAAGAAAGAACAGTTTTAATTTAGGTAAAAATAAGCAAACAGATAAACATTGTTAAAGTTGTGTCAAACAAGGAGAATGTAATTGATGTTGCTGTTGCAAAATGCTTCTAAAGCAAAAACTTTGTTAAAATTTTGTTTCTTGTAATTGCAAAATGTGCTTAAACCTTGTCATGATAAATGTGTTGCTAAGCATAAATTGAATGTGCGTTCGAATGCTCGTAGAACCTTCTCTGTTAATTCTAGGATACCAAAATCTTCTGAAACTACTTTTGTAGCTCCTAAGACTAGGTTTTCTGAGAACCGACCCATCAAGACTTTAGATACTACTTCTGTAGCTTCCAAATCTAAGATTGATGAAGCAAGTGCATCAAAAGCTAGAGATAAGGTTTCTAGTGCGTTTAAGAAAAAGAAAAGAAATATGCGTGATAAACCATTAAGCCTATTTATGCTAAACAAGATTCGGACAAGTAGATTATGGCAAAAAATGGTTTGAATCATAACCAAATGTTATGTGGACACCTGTCAACACAAAGCCCAAGCACTAACTAAACCTTCGAATAACGAAACCACTGGTTTCAAGTAAGAGATGGGATAGTCAAATTGCCCAGTTTCCAGTGTTTTTCTTCTTGTGTTGCAGGTAGTCCAGATCGTTCTATGGGTTGTTGACAGTGGTTGTTCAAAGCATATGACGGGTGATCGTTCACTATTGAGAACTCGTTGAAAAGTTCAAGGGAACCATTCGCTTTGGAATGACAACTTTTGCTAGCTTATTACAGGCTATGATGATTATATGCATGAGGCAATATCCACTATTTGTCATGTATTTATGTTGAAGGTCTTGGACACAATCTCTTTAGTGTTGGACAATTTTGTGATGGAGATTTGGAAGTGGCTTTTCGTTCTAATACATGTTATGTTACTAAAATCTAGAGGATATGATTTTTGCTTCACAGCGGTCGCGATTCAAAATTTATATACTATCTCCATTTCAACAGGCTGCTTCTCACCCATTTAATGTCTAATGTCCAAAGCAACTTCAACAAAGTCCATGTTAAGCTCGACGACTGTCCACATCTTAATTTTGCACCATAAACGATCTTACCAAACTTGACTTGGTTGACGGTTTACCAAAGTTCAAATATGAAAAAGATCATCTTTGTTCTGCTTGTGAAAGAGGAAAAAGCAAGAAAGCTTCTCATCCACCTAAATTGATTCCAAGTGATTACTCCAAATTGGAATTACTTCATATGGATTTGTGCGGTCCAATGAGAGTAGCTTCGGTCAATGGAAATAAGTATATTCTTGTGATAGTGGATGATTTTTCTAGATTCACGTGGGTTTATTTTCTTCGTTCGAAAGACAAAACTCCAGAGATCATCAAGAAATTCATTGCTCAAGCTCAATTGAATTACAAAGCCAAAGTTTGCAAGATTCGGACTGATAATGGCACTGAATTCAAGAATGCAACTCTCAAAGCTTATTATGAAAAGTTAGGTATTATGCAACAATTTTCAATTGCTCGCACACCTCAGCAAAATGGAGTAGTAGAACGACGTAATCATACTCTGGTTAAGGCTGCTTGCATAATGCTTATTTTTTCGAGGTTACCTGGATTTCTTTAGGCTGAAGCAGTTGCTACAGCATGTTTTACTCAAAACCGGTCAATCATCAACACACGACACAATAAAACACCTTATGAGCTGTTACATGGACGAAAGCCAAATGTTGAGTATTTTTATGTGTTTGGCTCATTGTGTTATCCGACAAATGACCATGATGATCTTGGGAAAATGAAACCTAAAGCAGACATTAGGGTTTTTATTGGTTATTCGGAAACATCAAGAGGTTTTTGAATCTATAACCGTCGCACCAAAAGGATTATGGAGACTATTCATGTCAAGTTTGATGAGCTTACAGCAATAGCTTCTGAACACGATTGTTTAGAACCCGAACTTCAACGATTTAATAATCAAAATTCATCAGATGACTTAATGAATACTCCTTCAAAAGAGGATTTGGATAATTTGTTCGGTCCAATGTTTGAAGATTATTTTGAGCAGAAATCTTCTGATACTACCATCAATTCCGCTGCACAACCGACTCATGATCAAGAAGACTTACCTTCTACATCTTCAATCATTGTTGACACACATGAGGCTCCTCCTGTTGTCACAACATCTGACGAACAAACTTCTCTAATCTCTTTACAAGAGTCTGATGAATTCAATCAAGAAGATTCTGCTGATTTTGATGGTAATACACAATTTGTTCCATATGATTCTCTGAATCATAGAAAATTGATTCATCTTCAACGAATCTCAACCATCAAAAGTGCATAAATTCATCAAGTACAACCCCTCGACACCACATTTGGACAAAAGATCATCCTCTAGACCAAGTTATTGGTGACCCATCCAAACCTGTTATGACTCGTCAACGGCTACATACCGATTCTGAGGTTTGCATGTATGCATTAACCGTTAGCACTTTTGAACCAAAGAACATCAAAGAAGCTATGGCCGATCATAGTTTGGATTGACTGCCATGCAAGGATGAGTTGAATCAGTTTGAAAGACTTCAAGGTTTGGGAATTGGTTTCCACGACCAAAGGAAAGAATGTTATATGCTCTCAAATGGCTTTTAGAAGAATAAGTGTGATGCAATAAAATTGTGTTCGGAACAAAACCGTCTTGTGTGCCTCAAGGTATAATAAGAAGAAAGGCATTTGATTTTGAGGAGTCATTTGCTCCTGTTGCGCGTGCTTGAAGGCGTTCAGGCTGTTCATTGCTTTGCTGCTCATATGAATATCACCTATCTTCAAATGGATTCAAACGCTTATCTCAATGGTCCTTTGAAAGAAGAAGTTTATGTCAGCCAACCTGAAGGGTTTATTGATCCAGAATTTCCAGATCACGTCTACAGGTTGAAAAAAGCTCTATACAGTCTTAAGCAAGCACCTCGTGCATGGTATAGAACTAAACCTGAGTCTACTATTTTCTAAAGAACATAGGTTCAATAAATGGTATAATTGAACCCAACTTATGTTATAGACGTCACGGGGGAGACATAATACTTCAAGTATATGTTGATGACATTATTTTTGGATCAACAAATCCAGATTTTTCAAAAAGATTTGCAAACTTAATGAAAAAACATTTTGAAATGTCGATGATGGGTGAACTAAAGTTTATTCTTGGACTTCAAGTTCATCAATCTCCCCGTGGCATATTCATAAGTCAGTCACAATATGCAATAGAGTTGTTAAAGAAACATGGTCTAGATGAATGTGTCTCCATGAGCACATCTATGGCAACAGAGAGACTGGATGTTGATTTACAAGGTTACCTCTTTTCTCTGATCAAACGACTTATCATGGTATGATGGAGGATTATGTATCTAACAGCCAGTCGACCAGACATAGCCTTTGCTACTTTTGTATGTGCACGTTATCAAGCACGACCTACGGTCAAACACCAAAAGAGGTCAAACGGATCTTTCGGTACCTAAGACAGTCCTATAACATGGGACTATGCTATTCGAAGGATTTTGGTTTTGAGCTAATTGCATATTCAGATGCGGACCATGCAGGTTGTAAAGATGATTGTAAAAGCACATAAGGAGAAGTGTAATTTTTAGGTGGAAAGCTCGTGAGTTGGAGTTCAAAGAAACAAGATTGTACTGCGATGTCTACTGCAGAAGCTGAATATGTTTCATTGTCTGCATGTTTAAATCTTGTAATTTTCTAGTTAATGAAATCAAGTTTTCCTTTAATATAAATGTCATAAGACTCTCAATAAGCTCTAATGTTTGTGTATTGTTTGATAAGCTCATCACAAGCTCTCACAAGTCTATAAGTTTGTGATTGAGCTCAATTGTTCCTTTAATCTACTTAAACTTTAAAATAAGCTTAAATACCCTTGCTGTTTGAATTATGGACTTAAGGAAGGGAAGCTTAAAATGGAAGAGCTTCCAATGACTTATACGGGCTTATCATTGATAAGCTAGAGCTTGTAGAGAAGCTCCAAGAGCTTATTCAACCTTTGTTAAGCTAAGGTTTTCTGTGTAAGTTATTCTTTTTTCTTTATTATCTTTACTATCTAGCTTATGTTTTAGATCAGCTTAATTTGTGCTTATTGATGTGCTTATTTGTTGTTCTTATAGCTTAATCTAGCTTAATATTAGATATAAACAATCTGTTTTAGCTTTTATAAGTTAGATCATAGTTATTCATAGTTTATTAAATTTAGTAATTAAGACTTGAAAATCATAAAAATTAAGTAGCATACTAGTTTTAATATCTTCACTTAGATCTGATAATTTAAGGTTAATTGTAGGATATAATGAAAGTTGTTTTAGCCTGCAAATGATTTGTGAATCATTAGATAAGGAATTTGTGGACTTAAATTTTTATTAAGCTAGCTTTAGGTGTGATTTGGAATCTGTCAAGTTTGACCTCTCATAGTCAACTAGACTTGTTCAAACAACTTGAGTCAGTTTTGATTTAGCATAAGATTAGCTTATGTATAAATTTCAAAGATTAGATTTTAGATTTTAAAAAGTTAAGGCTTATTTTGTTTGATCCTGCACCAGGGGAGTTTTCTTTCTTTTAGTTTCTAAGGATTTTTGGACCAAGCTCTCTTGAGTTTGGTTTTTGCCTGTTAAGTGTTCATACACACTCAATTAGAGTGTGTATTGCAGGTTTGACCACTTGATCACCTGCAAATTGGTTTTACCAATTCTACTTATTACATCAGGATAGGCTAGTTTCAATTTCTACAGCATTTACACTTTTGATCAAAATTTAGTTTAGCTATTAAGTAGGATATATGGTAGTACAATAATAGATTTTAGTTTACACATTAGTAACCTAGGAATACAGCTAATATTTTAAAATTTGTAGCTTATTTGATAGGGTATATTAGTTTTAAAAAATTTAAAAAGCCAAAAATAATAGTAAGATATTCTTAGTTTCTAATTTTCAAATTTTAGCTTATAGAGTTAGTTTTTATGGATTAGACTAATAGCTTACATATGGTTTGTTAAGTTTTCACAAGCTCACTTTCTGTCTTAGCTTATTTAAGGTAATAGCTTAATTAGTTTCTAAGTTTTAAGAGTTTGCTTCTGAGTTTGCTAATTTGGGCTCAATTAGAAATAGAATAGCACCAAGTGTTATTGGTTCAATCAGCTTGTCATATTTAGGTTCTGTATACCATAAGCTTTCTAAGAAATAGCATATAGGTTTTTAAAAATAGCTAATTTGAGTGTGTGGTAATGAAATAAAGTGAAAAATAGCTTTTTGGCTCTCAAAAGCCATGTTTCTGTAAACAGCCTCTTCACAAGCTGTTGGAGAGCTTAATATTGACTTTTAGCTTATAGTTATTTTGTTAAAGTTGTTCAAATGTGTGCTTATTTTAGTAAAACTCAGTTTTTAAGCTTTCAAAAGCCTACCTCCTGTAACAGCCTATTTCACAAGCTCTTTTTAATAAGCTCTTGTTGTTTTAAGCTCTTTTGAAAAGCATTTTCTAGTAGAATTTAAGCCAAGTTTTTAGGAAAACCAAGTCTCACTTCATAGGGTGCTTATTTGAGAGCTTAATTTTAAGCTCAAAGTGTCCTTAAGGACTGTTTGGTAATTGATTTTAAGACTAGGCTTATTTAGTTTTCTAGCTTATTATTTGCTTATTTTTAGTTCTATTTAGCTCATTAGTTTAGGTTTAGCTTATTATAGCTTATTTAGTCTTAATTTTAGCTTATTAAGGTTTCTAGCTTATTTAGTTTAAGAAAAAGCCAAAAAAAGTTAGCTAAGTAGTATCTGTCAAGTTTTCAGCTATTTTTTTTAGCTTATTTAGGGCTTTTCATAAAAAGTTGCTTTTATTAAAAATGCTTATTTTTAGCTTGTTAACAACTTTGCTTTTATAAGTTTTTGAAAAAAAGGGAAAGTGGAAGTCGGGGGTGAGCAAAACTCGAACCCCCGACCTCAACACTCTCAACCTTTATAACACACACACTACCACTGCGCCCTTGGGTCTTTTTCGTTATACACTTGCAACATTTATTCTTTATACACTTTTAGTCCTTATAAGCTTAATAAGCTGTTTTAGCTTATTTTGTGGCTTATTTGATAAGCTGTATTTATAAGTTTATTTTTCCTAGGTTTTAAGTAGTATAAGCTATTTTCTGTAATTTTTTTAGAATTTTTATAGTTTGTTTAGTATTTTTAAACATTTATTTTCATTAAAAACTTAAAAAAATAGAAAAAAAAATCAAAAAAAATATAAATCTTTTTTAGAAAATTTTCTTTTATCATAAAGTTCATAGGAAAATTAGTTTTGCTTTCGTAAGGTCTAATTTGCAAAATTTCGTTTTTAAAGAACGGGATTCGTTCCCGATCTTTTTTTTTGTGATTTAACGCTCATTTCAACTCCGTTTTTGTTCTAGTTTTTTTTAAACTTACTTTTTAGTCAAATAGAGTACATTTAAAAAAAATTAAGTTAGGTTTATTTTTAGAAATTTAGGGTTTTTGACCTCCGTTTAGGGGTCCCGTTTTGCGTTTTTAGTTAAATTTTGATTCCCCGTTATTTGTCTTCATGCTTAATTGTTAGAGTTTGTTAATTTTAAATTTTAAAAGTAGATAATCAAATCAATCTTTGTCTTCATTTCAAATCATTGTCCGAACATCAAACGTTGTTTCAATTTCATAAGTCGTTGGGGGATAACGACCCGTGAATCATACTTCCGGTTTATATACGTATTATATTATATATATTTGTGAAAATTTTCCTTTTTTACCTTTGTCCTCAAGGGTAGTTTGGTAATTTTCCATCATATTATATATTTTATTATTACGTATATATAGATTCTGACGAATCAATTTTTGGCGCCGTTGCCGGGGATTTGTGATTAAGATTCTCTCGTTTGAAGTTTGTTGATCGTGATTTGAAGACCCTTTCGTTTTTGAAAGTTTTGTTTTTGTAAAAAAAAATAATAAAAAAAATTATAAAATTATAAAATATAAAAAATAAAAATAATTTTCTTTTCTTTGTAGTATAATTATCATTTAAAAATAATAAAAAAATTCAAAAATAATTTTTTTTCCCATAATATAAAAAATAAAATAAACAAAGTTGGTAAAAGAACACCAACAAATAATACCTTCAATTGAGGTATTATCCATTAGTAAGTTCCCAACTCGAATCAAAGATTTAAAAACTTGTCATTTGTGTCATTTACAAATAGGCTACCTTAAAAAGTTAAAATTTTCAAGGAGCTACCGTGAAGTACATTTGTTATTTGGGTCTAAGTTGTCTATCTCATTGTCCGTTAAAATAAGATATAAAATCCAAAAAAAAAATCTTCTTTTTCTTCTTATCCATTTAATTCTTTTTCATTAATCCTTAATTTGTTTAAATTATTTATGACGGTCACTCAATCATCGTTTGAACCCCTCTTCTCGATTATAGAATGCATGACTTGTGGAGCTTTGTACACTGCGGACTTTTGTTGTTCAAAAGGAGGTTTGAAGACAAGAGTTTGTTCTAAACCTCCTCTAATTGTGCTAACTTGTGGAACCCGGTTGATGTGTTATTTGTCGATCTTGTGCTTTTGTGCAAAGGGGTTTGAATGAAGGATGGTATTACAATTCATTGATGGGAATAACGAATTTATATACACCTCCAAAGTCATCCAAAAACAACACTAACGTTGTTAGTGCACCTCAAGAGCCATTCGTCTTCAATCAAGACCCCGGTGTAAATTCTTCGCAAAGTCCTCTTACATTAACCACAATTTGTTGTTACAACTGTGGTGATTTGTTAGGACGGTATTTTTTTGTCAAACATTGTTACTTGCAAGTATTGTGGGAACGGTGCTCATATTGGTTATAATTGTCCACCAAAAGTTCCGATTATCTCTAATCCAGAACAATGCAATCAAACCATTAATGAGCTCCCACAGACTTTGCCAAGTGTTCATCCAACATGCAATTCTGAAGATGAGAATTCATTCACTTATGATTCCAAACCTAATTCTTTCAATATTACCAAGTGTTTCTCACCCACCTCCACAAACTCCAGTTTTGGAGAACTTACTTGTGTGAGTTATGTGGAAATAATGCTCATTATGGTTTATGATTGTACACCCACGATTCCGCTTGTCTGATGAACAAGAGCCGTGTTACAATCACACTTTACATGATAATTATTTTCACAAAATTCTCAAAGTTCTTCTCAATCAACATCTTTGTTGTAAAATTGAGCGGGTGGCCACACATGAAACTTTTCAATGTCACCAATGATTATGAAAGATTATTATGAGCAAAAATTCGTGCTTATTTCCAATTCTTTTGGTTTTGACCAATATCAACCCCCGCAGTTTCCCGTCAATTATCCTCCTCAAGAGACAAGTAGAGAAATTTTGCAAGATCAAGGAGACTTAATGAAAGCTATACAAGCCTTTTTAAAGGAGTATGATCATATACCTCCTAATGAAAAGTGCATGGCTTTATTGCTAGCTGAGGAGAGATCCCTAACGATTAAACAAGTTATGAGAGAAGAGCAGAATCAACCTGAAGTTATGCAAGAATTGCTTCTTAAACTTATGGATGATTTGCAAATTCTTAAAGGAAGTCAACAAGAAAAGAAGGAGACGGCAGCTCAAAGTTTTATTCCATATTGGAATTCTTCTATGATTGACAATGAAGAAGCTAGAGACAACTTTTTGAAAGACGTTTACACTTTCTTAAGGAAGTTTAGTCGTATACCTTTTGGAGTAACACCAAAGGTTATATTGATAGCTTGGGAAAGTTTTGGCGAAATTAAAGATGCTTTGATGGACAAGCAATATCGACAAGAGGATATTCAAGAATTGATAAGTAAACTCCTTGAAGATGTGCGAAATATTAGTGAAGAGTTTTCAGAATATATTAATTGTCCAAGCTAGAATCGTCCGCTTTTCTACTTCGATGATGACGATGATGAGTATAATGTTATATGGAGAAGGCCTAAAGATATCACATCCGATGAACCATCTGAAGACCCTCTAATCATGGGGGGAAAGGAACTTAGCACTATTCCTGAAAAGGATAAATCTAGTGTTGAGGACCTCGTCCCAATCCCAAGTGGATCCAAGGGTGTCTCCGATGATATTTATGATCCTTCTGATGCTGAATCTTTGCTTAGTCAAGATATTCCGATCACGTCTCCTAAGATCGATTTTCTTTCCGAAGAATTCGCCGGTGAATTCGCTCCTATTCCACCGGGAATGGATGAAGACGAATTTGATGAAGAAGAAGTTGATTGTTATGATCATGATATTTCAAGTGATGACGAGTCTTATGAGAACATCGAGTACGTTGAAGCATCACCTCTCAATTTGGAGTACGATAGTTTAGAGGAGGAGAATGAAGATCAAGAAGAGAAAGAGTTTGACTTAGAAGATATTTTTCAAATCCAAGACGTTATTCTTCGTGAGAAATTATTAAACGTCCATCGTCTTATTACTAATATCGAATCTTTGAAAAATAACCCCACTCCTGATCATGTGCTCAAGTCTTCCTCCTCATTTTCTATTCCCGTCACGGATAGTGATTCATTCTTTGAGGAGTCCGATACTTTTCTTTCTCATTCGGATAACTCTTTACCTGAATTCGAGACTTTCAGCGATCATACGGAAGAGACGAGAAGTGGCAGTACCACTACTCATGCTAATAACATCTTTCGCGTGTATGTATTCTTTTTCTTTTTTTTTAGATTGAGCCCGATCAAGGAGGGTTGACTAGCATTGTTATTTCTGATAATTCAAATGATCCTCTTTTGGAGCTTCCTGAGTTTGAATCATTCCACTTTGATCTTGATCCATCATTTCCTCGTCCTCCTCCAGAACCACCAGATGTTGAGATTAGTTTAATTATTGAGACCGATGCACATGTGATAAACGATTTTGATGAGCTTAATGAAGATGAATGTTTTGACCCAGGGGGAGGTGAGATTAATGTTGAAGTTGACGATTCCTTCACATTTGTCACTTGGACTTTTCTCCCGTTTCTCACCTACCCTGAGGTTTCTCCCTTACTTTCCTCCACCAAAAATGAGGATACCATTTTTGACCCCGGCATTTCCACTTAAAGCCGGTGGCATCTCATCGGGATAGAACTTTCATGTGCTTTAATGTTTATCAAAACATTAATGAAAGCCCGATTGAGATTTTCTCTTCCATTTACTCTCCCTAAGGACGAATGAATTCAGGGATCGAGTCAAGCTATGTGACTCGGTTACCAAAAACAAAGCGCTTCGTGGGAGGCACCCCATGCTTATCCATTTTCTATTTTTCTTTCTTATTTCTAATGTGTTGTGAGGAGGCTTGTATTTTTCCGTTCTTTGTGTTTGTTGTTTGTGCTTGTGATTTTTGTAGGATTGAATCAACAATTTTTGAAGCCTCTCGTGTTCGGTGTTGTGTCCCGGTTCACTCGAGCTTCCTATCCTTTGTTTGCAATTAGTTTGGGGAAATCCGATATCCTTTCATCTTATCGATTCACGTTTATCTTTGCATAATTAATAAACGGCTTAGATTTGTCGTAAGACCCGCCTTAACATAGGGACATGTTTCGTTTTAGTTTGGGGAGGGAATCTATCGATTTGATGTTACCTACTTATTGTTTTGTTCTCACGTACCCCGTTTTCCCACCAAAATTTTCAAAAATATGAAAAATTTAAAAATTTTCAAAAATAAAATAAGTGTTTTTGTCACAATTTTGACTTTCTTGCTGGGTAAGAATAAGAGTAAATTTTGACCCGATCGAGCGTGTTGAGCTCTAGCTTGTTCCTTAACTTTTAGGCTAAGCGTTCGCGATTATCGCGAAGAACGAAAAATGATAGAGTTAAGTATGAGTAGGATGCTAAACAAAGATTATTTGGAAATCTTAAGAGCTCATGTATGTAACTTGTTGCTTTTTTCTCCATAAGCTACTTAACCGGTATTAATTTATCGTGCTGTTTTGGAGATTTAACTTAATCAACAATTTTTATGTAAATATATTAGCAAAAATTTTAGTCTTAGTTCATAAATTCTTACTTGAATTTTTCAATAAGAAGTCTTGTATAATTTATATATATATATTATTATATATATATATATATATATATATATATATATATATATATATATATAAAATGATGAAAATATAAAAAATGATAAAATGATAAAAAATAAATGAAATAATAAAATCCGAGACTGATAAAAGTTTACTACCTCTTGCCGGCTCACAACCGATGTGGTAGTCTTCTAAAGAAAGCCCATAGTAAGAATAAAAATCCGAGACTGATAAAAGTTTGTTGCATCTTGCCGGCTCACAACCGATGTTGTAGCCTTCTAAAAGGTCGAGGGTTACAATTGCATAAATGTCTAAATAGTTAAATTAATAAATTGACTTTTTTTTGTTAAATTCAAATATGTTTTTGCACTTTGACTATTCTATTTTATAAGCTATGAATATCCGGGAAACCTGAGAGTTTTTTGAAACCTAAGGTCCGTGAGTCCCGATACTAGTCTCTGTGTGGGTGTCCATAAGCCTGGTCATCTTATGCCGTAAGGTTGGGATGTGCCGGACGAAAGTCGCTACATGGAATGATCTCGCCTTTAAACTCCATTATTCTAAGGTGGATCGTTTTTAAAGCATTAGTTATGTTGCAAAAAGTTGAACCATGGTTTTAAATTCAGATTAGCACACTCACTTAAGATATAATAAACGTCGGGAGTAAAAAGTTCACAAGTTGCAAATTTGATTAGTGTTAGCATCCTTACTGATATTTAGCTATGATTTTGTTTTAAGCTTGGTTTGGACAAGTGAAAAGTCGGGAACGATAAATTTATCCTTTTTGGGGCATTCTCGGAATCGAAATGCATCTTGTTCTATGATCCCTAACAGTTATGGAAATAACGAAAGTCAAAATAATATTATTAATATATAAAAAAAATGAAAAAATAAAAAAAAAGTTTTAGAAAAATGGGAAATCGGGATGTTTTATAACTTGTGATTTCTTAACTCTCTCCACTAAAATCTTTGCTACTTTTCAAAGATTTAGTTTGGGGAAGTTTTGAGGTATTTGGTTATAAGGCATATAACATTGCGTGAGGGCATGCAAACGCTTAGTTTAAGGAATTTTGATATGTGTGAAAACACATATCCATTTTATATCAAAATAAACCCTAAAAAGACAAAATTGTGCTTTAAATGCTTGAATATTGCTTGTTTTGTCTTTGTGATTGTGTAGGTGCGGATATTGCAAAAATCACAAGAAAACGGACAAAACCCGGACAAACACGGACACGGGAACGGAAGAGCACGCAAAAAGCCGGGAGAAAGCTATCAAAGTCAAACCCTAGTCAAACTTCAGTCAACTTGGTCAACCAAAGTCAAAGTCGCAAGAAGACAAAAATCTCAAAAGTTTCCAATCCAGTCCCTCATAATTCACCAAAATTCATAAAAGCCCTTAAAGCCCTAACGGTGTTAACTTCTATTAATAGAAGTTAACACCCATTAACACCCGTTAACTTTTTCATATAACAAATCCAACCAAAGCCCGAGCCCATTTCTTATAACCATCACCCGGCCCAAACCCGAAGTCAAACAAAGTCCACCTATTTTGGAAAAGGATATGTACGATTCTTGAAAAAGTAGAATGGATCTATACATGTTGAATAGACAACATAGACGAATGATCCTTGAATCCGTTGAAAATGGTCCACTTATCTGGCCTACAATTGAGGAAAATGGTGTGACTAGGCCAAGAAAATACTCTGAATTGACTCATGCAGATGCAATTCATGCCGATTGTAATGTTAAAGAAAAAATATCATTCTCCAAGGATTACCATCAGAAGTCTATGCACTTGTTAGCAATCATCGAATCGCCAAGGAACTTTGGGATATAGATTTTCAACTCCATGCAAGGAACTTCATTGACGAAACAGGAAAGAGAGTGTAAGCTTTATGATGAATTCGATAAGTTTGCTTATAAGAAGGGGGAAACACTACGTGATTTCTACTTGAGATTTTCACTGCTACTCAATGACATGAACATCTACAATGTGAAACTGGAACAATTTCAAGTGAACACCAAGTTTTTGAATACTCTTCCTCCTGAGTGGAGCAAATTTGTGATTGATGTCAAATTAGTTCGGGATCTGCACACAACTAACATTGATCAGCTTCATGCTTACTTAGGACAACATGAATTTCATGCAAATGAAGTTCGTTTAATGCATGAACGCAACTCAGATCCGCTTGCTTTGGTTGCAACCCATCAGATGACCCAGTCTCCTTATCAAACTCATCAGAACTCATATCAAAACTCTCAATTTCAACCACAAGTTTCACTATATCAGTCTCAACAGTATGGATCACCTTTTCAGTCTCAACAATACTCAAACAATCAATCATCAACACCTCTTTCAATCACTTATCCATCTAATGATTATCAATCATCATCAGTTCACCACAACGTTTATTCTCCATCATCATTTATCCCTCAATTGGAATATGCTCCCTCAGTTAACCAACAACATGAATTTCCCCAACCAGAATCAGGTCTAATTATTTCAGTGTTCAAGCAAGGTGATGATCTCATTGATGTCATCAACAATATGATGTCATTTCTATCAGCTGTCGTCACATCTCGCTATCCTACTACCAACAATCAACTGAATAATTCGTCAAACCCTAGGCAACAAGCTACCATTAATGATGGAAGAGTGACTTTACAACCAGTTCAGGGGAGACAAATTTC
>BQNB010133413.1:0-18471 GCA_026074375.1 Tanacetum coccineum
CTTCCTGAAGGATTTTTTAATCCTGGAGATAATAGAGTGTGTAGACTTAAAAAATCTCTCTATGGCCTGAAGCAGGCTCCTAGACAATGGAATGCTAAACTTACTCAAACCTTGATTGAACATGGTTTTATTCAGAGTAAAAGTGATTATTCTTTGTTTACTAAGTCTGAAAGTGGAAAGTTTATGGTATTACTAGTGTATGTTGATGATATTATCATTACTGGGAATAATGTTGATGAGATTGAAAAGTTTAAAAAATATTTGAATTCCAAATTTATGATTAAAGATTTGGGTAAGCTTAAGTATTTTCTGGGAATTGAGGTTATTGATACTGATAGGGGTTTATGTTTGTCTCAAAGAAAATACTGCTTAGATCTTTTGTCTGATTTTGGTTTACTAGCTTGCAAGCCTTCTGCTACCCCTCTTGAGCAAAATTTGACTATAACAAATGAACCTTCTAGTACAGATCCAGTTTTAGATAATGTGACTGAGTATCAAAAGCTTATTGGTAAACTGATTTACCTAACTCATACTAGGCCTGATATTTCTTACTCTGTGCATTGTTTAAGTCAGTTTATGCATAAGCCTCTCAAGTCTCATCTTAAGATTGCTCTTAAAGTATTAAGGTACTTAAAGAACAATCCTGGTATTGGTGTTCATATTGTCAAGCAACCCAAAGTTTCTCTTGAAGCTTTTGTGGATGCTGACTGGGCTAAATGTGTTGTTACTAGAAAATCTGTGACTGGATTCTGTATTAAACTTAATGGTTCTCTGGTTTCTTGGAAAAGCAAAAAGCAAAATACCCTTTCTAAGTCTTCAGCAGAAGCTGAATATAGAGCTATGGCTTCTGTGACTTCAGAAATTGTTTGGATTCTTAAAATCTTAAAGGATCTAAACTGGGAACATTTTATGCCTGTTAATATGTTTTGTGATAGTCAGGCAGCAATTAAGATTGCTGCAAACCCTGTGTTCCATGAAAGAACAAAACATTTAGAGATTGATTTGCATTTTGTTAGAGAGAAAATTCTTTCAGGTGTTTTGAAAACTCAAAAAATTAGTTCTGCTGATCAAACAGCAGATATTTTCACTAAAGGGTTGGATAAGCTCCAACATGATAAGTTGGTTAAACAGATGGGTTTATTTGATTGTTTCCAGGCTAAGATCAAGGGGGGATGTCAAAATATATGATCTTTAGCCTGGAAGTTCTTGAGGGACTAATGTTGTATATGTTTGAAAGTTGTGTATGCAGGATTATAAGTTTGGAGGTCTGTTTAGCAGCTTGGAGAAGTTGAGGGACTGTTGTTGTCAATTCTGGAATCTTGGATGATTAGCTGGGCTATATAAAGTCTTCTTATCCCTATTTAGGGTTTTTATCTTTCATTATTGTTTTGATATTGCTCTCGAAATTTTCTCTCAAGTTTGTATAAGTTCTGGTGATTGAGATCATCTTGATCTTTTGGGTTTCTGGGTTTGATTGTAATAGAACTATTGATAAATAATCAATAGGATTACACCAGTGTAGCTGTGGTAATCTTTTGGGCGTTTAATAAAGTTTTATTTGATCTTGGTTTGAATTGAGATTCAGATAGTGTTTGTTGAAATCTTTGTAAATCTTTTCAGCTTGCCCCCTGAAGATTTAATGTCCGTACTCAGAAATAGACTCTTAATGGAGGAAAAGAGCTATAACCGGGAACTGCTTGCCAGGGAAAAGGAGAGGCTCATGGGAAAGTTGAATGAAAAACAACGGCGGATATTTGATCTAATTATGAATGCTTGCACAAATAATCAACAAGAATTGATTTTCGTATATGGGCATGGCGGTACGGGTAAGACATTTTTATGGAAAGCAGTCACATATACCTTACGTGCCAAAGGAAAAATAGTTTTAGCTATTGCATCTTCTGGTGTCGCGTCGTTACTGTTGTCAGCGGGACGCACAGCGCATTCGCGGTTCAAATTACCTCTTGACTTAACTGATACTTCTGTTTGTTCCGTTAAAAAAACACACAGCTTGCAAAGTTAATTAAAGAAACGAGTTTGATAATATGGGATGAAGCTCCCATGAACGATCGTCGCTGCTTTGAGACTTTGGATAGAACCTTACGGGATATACTTGATACGCCAAACGCTTTCTTTGGTGGTAAGTCTGTGATGCTAGGAGGGGACTTTAGACAGACTTTGCCCGTGAAGAAAAATGCATCCCAGAATGAAATTATAGCCTCATCAATCGCCGAATCCTACTTATGGCGACACTTTAAGCTATGTCGCCTGACAGAGAATATGCGCCTAAGTAACATAAGCATGAACGAAGCAGACCGAGAAAAAGTAGCTACCTTTGCAAAATGGTTGTTAGACATCGGTGACGGTCATCTAGGCACACCAGATGAACTCGACCCTGAAAATACATCTTGGGTTGATATTCCGGATGACTACCGAATTCCTGATGATGAAAATGGATTGGTCAACCTAATCAAATTCATTTATGACGACCATACGCTCCAACATCCCACTCCAAGTCATTATTTGTTCGAAAAACGATGTTGTAGACACTGTAAATGCAAAAGTGATGTCCATGATTCCGGGAACGCCACATGTTTATCAAAGCTATGATGAAGCTTTACCACATGGACACGATGGAGGCGAAGTTGAACTGTTATATCCAAGAGAATACCTGAACACTTTGTCGTTTGCAGGACTACCGCCACACAGGCTAGAGCTAAAGATTGGTACACCCATTATACTCTTACGCAACATAAACATTGTCGGCGGCCTTTGTAATGGGACACGTCTGATTATGAAGCAACTACTACCGAAGGTGATAGAAGCTCAAATTACTGGCACAAGGATTGGTCAAAAAGTGTATCTTCCAAGAATTCCACTCACAATGAAAGATCCAAAAATACCTTTCATCTTTAAGAGAAAGCAATTTCCCATCAAAATATGTTACACGATGACGATAAATAAATCTCAGGGGCAGTCTCTCAACAAGATCGGCGTGTACCTGCCAGAACCCATTTTTAGTCATGGACAACTATATGTTTGTTGTCCCAAACTCTGGATCGAAAATATAAGTTGCAAAGTAAAAATTGAATAAGTATATTGTCTAATCGTCTAACCATTTAAAACGAGTATTACATATGTATATATATGGTTCCAATCGACATGATGAACCATTGTGTCTTTTCGAAAAAGTCAACTAACATAACTAACTTTCTGTAACCGCTTTTAACTAACTTTCGGTTACTAATTTTCTAACTAACATATTTGGTCCTTCGTGTTTACAATATTACATATGAAGTATCGAACAAGATTATTTGGTTCACATTCTCCTCCTTAATCTTGATCGTTGCTTCGTCCTAAATCTTGAACTCCGAGCATTTGTCGCATTGTCACGAACTTCAATCTTGGTAGAGCCTTTGTTAGAATATCCGCTCTTTGTAGTTCTCCGCTGACGTGTTCCACATTGATGTGCCCATTCTCTACGCATTCTCGAATGAAATGATAGCGAATGTCGATGTGCTTGCTTCTTCCATGAAAAACTGGGTTCCTGACGAGTGCTATTGCTGAAACGTTGTCGACCTTCAGCGTTATCCTTTTCTCTTCCCATCCAGTTAATTCACTAAGTAGTCGTTTTAACCATAAGGCTTGACATGCTGCTCCAGTAGCCGCCATGAATTCTGATTCACATGATGATAGCGCCACTGTTGGTTGCTTCTGAGTACACCAGGTAATAGGTGATTCTCCAAAATAAAATACTATCCCAGTAGTTCCTTTTCCTTGATCAGTGTTGATTCCATAACTACTGTCGCTGTAACCTGTAATCTTGCAGCCGCCTTCTTTCTTGTATATTATGCCATGCTCCTTTGTTCCTTTGATATATCGGATTACTTGCTTTACCGCCTTCAGGTGATGATCCTTCGGGTCTTGCATGAATCTGCTGAGTAGTCCGACTGAATAACTAAGATCTGGTCTTGTATGTAGTAAGTACCTGAGACTTCCAATTAAACTAATTAAACTTCTGTAATAAGTGATCGAACTGAGTTTCCATTTTCGCCAGTCCAACTATAGAACCGAATCCATTGGTATCTTCGTATCATTACTATCTGTCATACTTGTTTCCTTCAAGATCTTGTTTATATAACCTGTTTGCTTGATTGTGATCTCTCCTCCTGTCCGTGTAACTTCTATCCCAAGGTAATAAGCCAATAAGCCTAAGTGGCTCATTTCAAATGTATATCTCATCTGGGATTTAAATATGTCTATGTCCTTTCTTGGAGTACCCGTGATTATCAAATCATTTACATAAACTTTAACTATAAGTGTATAAGTCTTGCTTCTCTTTGTGTAGAACAACTTGTTCAGATTAACATTTCATAAATCCAATGATTTTAAGTAGATCAAGCTTTCACGATTCCAGGCTACTTGTGCTTGTCTTAAGCCATATAAAGCTTTAGTAAGCTTATAGACTTTCCCTGAATTTCCTTGTTGAACAAATCCTTCAGGTTGTGTCACATAGACTTCTTCCTTTAAATCTCCATGTAAAAATGCTGATTTTACATCTAAGTGGTGTACTTGCCATCCATGATGTGCTGCTAATGCTAATATTAACCGAACTGTCTCTATCCTAGCAACTGGTGCAAATACTTCATCGAAGTCTATTCCTTGTTCTTGTACATATCCTTTTAGTTAAAAATATCTACAACTTGCCTGTAGTTGGATAATGTTTCCTTTTGCATCTCTCTTGGTTTTGAAAACCCATTTGAGTCCTATTGCCTTTTGGTCTGGTGGCAATGTTGTAAGAGTCCATGTATTATTCTTGTTGATTGAATCCAATTCAATTTCCATGGCCTCAATCCATTTCTTATCTGTTGATGCTTCCTTGTAGTTACGGGGTTCTTCTTCCGTAAATAGCAGAGTTTCGGTTTCAACTTCTTGTGTATTCTGATATATTTCGGCTAAGTCTTTAAAACCTCGTACTGGTACATGATCAAATCTATTTTCTAAGTTCTTCGTCAAACTAGTAGTAGCCTCTTCTTCTTCTTCTGAGTGTGGAATGTAAGTGTATGTTGATGGTGTGATTGGCGAGTTAGGATCATTAATCGGATCCTGTTCCTGATACGTATTGTCAATATTATCATTGATTTCTATGTTGACTGGTGTTGCGTTTTCATTGTCAACTCCTTCTACCACAAGGGGGGGGGGATAAACCAAGTCCCAGAATGTGTCTCGTTACTGTATCCTCTTTATCTTTATTCCAATCCCATGGTTTTGTTTCCATAAACTTTACATCCCTACTAACGTGTTTTTTCTTTGCTATTGGATCATATAACCTACATGCTTTTGATCCTTCCTCTACTCCTAAGTAAATCATTGGTATGCTTCTGTCGTCCAGCTTCTTTAAGTAGGTTATTGTATCTTTGCACAAAGCTGTGCATCCAATTTTCTTAGGTTTCCAGGTTCGGTTTTTATTTGTAGAGTGCCTCATATGGAGATTTAACTTCCAGGCTCTTGTAAGGTACCCTGTTAGTATGTATATCCATGTCTGACAGCTTCGCCCAAAAAGTAAGGTAACTTCATTGCTTTCATCATACTCCTCGTAGTTGATAATACTGTCCTATTTCTTCTCTCCACTACTCCATTCTGTTGTGGTGAGTAAGGTGCCGTCAACTGTCGTGCTATTCCATTCTCCTTACAGTATTTAGTGAATTCATTTGATGTAAATTCACCTCCTCTATCTGTTCTTAGCATCCTCACTTTCATTCTTATTTCCATTTCTATCTTCTGTCTAAATTCCTTAAAAGTACTAAATGCTTGATCTTTCGATGTCAGAAAGTAAGCCCACATGAAACGTGTACAATCGTCCACTAACAAGAATATGAGTTTCTTGCCTTAGTGTGTGGTTGGACTTATAGGACCGCAAAGTGCCATATACTAAGTCCAATGGGTTCTTTGATCTGAATTTAGCTTGATTTGGAAATGGTGTTCTACTGTGTTTTCCTAATAAACATGCATCACATATTTGTCCGGCATGATTTATTCTTGGTATTCCTTCCACTAGACCCTTTCCAAAGTCATCATGTTTTGATACATCAAAGTTTAAGACCTAATCTAGCATCATAACCATGCTTGGATACTACATTTGCTAAGAGACAAATAGTGTGTGTCTATACTCATCTAATACTATAAAGTCGATTCTTAGATCTTTCAACCTTCATCAACAACTTCTTGCTCTTATCATACAAAGTCAATTTGTTTCCGTCCATTATGACCTTACAACCTATCTCCGTAAGTTGTCCTAGACTTAGTATGTTGCTTTTAAGGTTTGGTATATAGTATACGTTCGATACTATCTTCTGTTCTTGATTTCTGCAACCTAACAATATAGAGCCTCTACCCTTTATCTGTACATATGATCCATCTCCAAAACGTACTCGTCCTGTTACGCTTTCATTAATATCCCTAAAATGACTCTTGACTCCCGTCATATGGTTACTTGCACCATTATCTAAATACCATATGCTTGCATCTCCTGAAGCATATTTTCCTGGTTGAATTTGGCCTTCATTCAACAATACTTCCTCGTGTGTAGTCATTAATAGTGATGGTTCATCGTCTTCTAAGATAAGGTTTGATTGTTCCTGAGTTGTCGATGTTCCTCTACAATCTTTCTTAAGATGTCCAAATTTCTGACACTTAAAACATTGTATTTTACTCAAATCCCACTCACCTTTACTCTTATTTGAGTTTCCTTTGTGGTTTGAGTTCCTTCCTTGTGAGTTGTTTCTGTTTCTATTATTCTGCCAGTTTCCTCGTGAAAAATTTGATCTACCTCTGCGTTTACTAAATCGCCTTCCTTTTCCCGAGTGTTCGCCATGTGCGAATAGTAAGTTCTCCTGGCTTTCAACTTGACCTCCCTTCCGGAGCTTTATCCTTTCCTCAAACGCTTTGAGTTTTCCAGTGATCTCATCTAAAGAGATATCGTCTAGATCACTTGTCTGTTCTATGGATGCTACTATCTGAATGAACCTATCTGGTGTGGAGTCTAATAGTTTTCGTACTAAAAGTGATTCATCCAAAGTCTTTCCTAATTCCCTTGCCTTCGTGGCATAGCCATTTAATTTAGCCGTAAATGCATCCACCGTGTCATCATCCTTCATTTGAAGTGTATTAAACTCAATCATCAATGATTGTAACCGTGCTTGCTGCACTTTCTCTTCCCCAACGTGTCTTGTTTTTAATGAATCCCATAATTCCTTTGCTGTTTCGCAACCCGCTACTTGTAAAATCACATCTTCGGTCAATGCTTGATATAAAAAGGCTATTGTTGCCTTATCCTTCTTAATATCTACTTCCTTAGATTCTATAGCCTCCCATAAACCATGTGCCTCTAATATAACTTTAATTTGTATAGCCCAAACGGTGTAGTTTGTGTTTTTCAACCTAGGGCATTGATATTGTGCGATTGGTGTTACGGGTTTTGGTGTCGAAGTGCTAGTCGTATCATCACCAGCCATCTTATATGTGTTTATTATCTTCACCTCCTAGTGCGTATGGGAATTATCCTTCCTAGTATGGTATCTCTACTAATATGTGAATATATAGTTTTCGGGAATCCTAGTAATACGGGATCAATAAATAGTTTTCGGGATTTCCTAATAGTAAAAACTAATAAATCTATACTATTCTAATATAATTGAAATCCAGAAAGAAGTGTAACTTGTGACCTCGTTTATTGTTATGAATACGAGATGTATTCCCTTGTCTCGTTAGTAACAATTGTTCACCAACGTTTGATTGTTATTCCCACTTCGTTCCTTTTGTTTCTTCTTGCCTCGTTATCCTTTTTCCAAATCCTAATCGACTTCAACCCACAACAAAGCTTTCGGAATTTTTGTTGCCTTGTTGTTGTTTCTGTTTCGAACCACCACGGTTCCTTCTTTCCTCTCTTTGTCGAATTGTTATTGTTGTTTTTGTACCCAACGAGTCTAGACAAAAGTCACGGCCTCCTGGTTTTGTTCTTGACACAAACAAAACGCAAACTTGCTTCTTCTTTATACCACACTTACACGTTTTCTCCTTGTGTGTTTTCTGATTTCGGTTCCCAACGTATCCTTTGCGTTGCCTTTTTCCTTTTCTACTTCGAAATTCAACAATTTCTACACACACACAAACTTGGTACCAACTTCGGTACTCTACACCGGACCAAACAAAAAATCCTTTGCTTCTGATTCTCGTTGTTGTTATTGTTGTCATCTTGTGTCGTTCCGACACTTCTCCACACCAAATCTTTCTTGAGTACTCCTTCCTTTATTTGTTCCACGTGTACACTTTCTATCTTTCTCCACAACAACGTTCCTTGCGCTCTATATTTCGCGTCTTATACTACTTTGTGTCTTGTTTTCAAACCGGTTTTCACAAAGCCTTACCACTCGTTCTCTTAACCAACGAAGTGTATCTTTTCCTGTGTTGCGTTATTTTGTCGACAAAAACCTTAACGCTTCCTATTCTTGTTCCACGTACCCTTGTATACGACAAGAATCTCTTCCTTCCCTTCGCTGTCACCAACAAAGTTTTATCCCACCAAATAACGTTTGGTGTTAACGTTTGCAACCTTCACGCAAAACAGATCGTGCACTATCTCCTTTACGTTTTCCTTATTCAAATCGTTTGTTCTTTTGGAAGATAAAGAACCAAACCGCTCACCACTGAAAATCAAGGGGTTTTCTTCTCTTTTCAGCGTGTTCCTCTATGGCGTCTTGCGTATAGTTAGTTATACAGAAAACAGAAAATCGTTTCGTGTATAAAACCCTTGCTCTTGATGCCAAATGTTGTCCCAAATTCTGGATCGATATTATACAAGTTGCAAAGTAAAATGAATAAGTATTTCGTCTAATTGTCTAACCATGAATTCGATACATTGTCTTTACATATATATGTTTCTAATCGGTGCCAACAAACCGATGTAACCATTCCTTTTTTCTAACCGAATTAACTAACTTCCTATAACTAACTTTCGGTTATTAAGTTTCTAAATAACATAGTTGGTCCTTCGTATTATAATATTTACATATGAAGCATAAGAGTAAGATTATTCGTTCACATTCTCCTCCTTAATCTTGATCGTTGCTTCGTCCTAAATCTTGAACTCCGAGCATTTGTCGCATAGTCACGAACTTCAATCTTGGTAGAGCCTTTGTTAGAATATCTGCTCTTTGTAGTTCTCCTCTGACGTGTTCCACATTGATGTGCCCATTCTCTACGCATTCTCGAATGAAATGATAGCGAATGTCGATGTGCTTGCTTCTTCCATGAAAAACTGGGTTCCTGACGAGTGCTATTGCTGAAACGTTATCGACCTTCAGCGTTATCCTTTTCTCTTCCCATCCAGTTAATTCACTAAGTAGTCGTTTTAACCATAAGGCTTGACATGCTGCTCCTGTAGCCGCCATGAATTCTGATTCACATGATGATAGCGCCACTGTTGGTTGTTTCTGAGTACACCAGGTAATAGGTGATTCTCCAAAATAAAATACTATCCCAGTAGTTCCTTTTCCTTGATCAGTGTTGATTCCATAACTACTGTCGCTGTAACCTGTAATCTTGCAGCCGCCTTCTTTCTTGTATATTATGCCATGCTCCTTTGTTCCTTTGATATATCGGATTACTTGCTTTACTGCCTTCAGGTGATGATCCTTCGGGTCTTGCATGAATCTGCTGAGTAGTCCGACTGAATAACTAAGATCTGGTCTTGTATGTAGTAAGTACCTGAGACTTCCAATTAAACTTCTGTAATAAGTTGCGTCAACTGAGTTTCCATCTTCCGCCTTGACCAACTTAGTACCGGGATCCATTGGTATCTTCGTGTCATTACTATCTGTCATACTATTTTAACTTTTAATCACCTATAATATAAAAAAAACGTTTAAAGTTAAGCAGGAAACTAAATTGAAGTACAATAAACTTGCATCAAACACAAATATAATTATATCATCACAATACCATCTAAACTGGTTAGCTAGCTGAAATTTGGACCACGGACCGGACCGGCCGAGAAACCGGACCAAACGGACCGAACGGAATATAATTTGGTCCGGTCCTCGGTACACCTTTTTCCTTAGATTTTGGTCCACTCCAGTTCGGTCTTACGCACAACCAACTATTCTGTTTTGTTGGGCCGGACCGGAACAACGAACCGCACCGACCCGGGCATGGACCGAACATTTCGGTCCGGTCCTCGGTTTGGACTTTTGGACCCCATCGTTTTTTGGTCTGGTCGGGTCCGGTTCTGTTTTTTCCGGTCCGGTTTTCAAACCGTGGCGAGCCTTAACAAAATCATATATACACATGTCTTTTATTAACTCATATGATTCATTCATATCTACCACTAGTAGATCAAGCGGATATTCACCAGATCAAATGATGATGGTTTCCTATCCTATATCTATGATTACAGCAAATTTATGTACGAATCATTTTGATGCTATATGGTATTTGTGTATGAATCACCAGACTGAATAATGCTATTCGATATTTTTTTCTTAAAACGATATGACTTACTTGAATATCTAATGCTTCCTCAATAGTCTTGACGATCTTATCCATCTTAGGGCGATCCTCTATGTTGAGACTGATGCATTTATATGCAATCTCTATAAACCTATGAAAGGAACGACGGTCAACATCATCTGTGATATATGGGTCAATTAACTGCTCGGATCCACCATCATGGAAGCGTAGAACCATATTTATCATCTTTTGTTCCTTATAATCTCCTATGGCCCTACCTTGATCATGACCATCACACTCCATCCCAGTCAATATTTCAAACATAAGTATGCCGTATGAGTAAATGTCCGACTCTATGTTGAGGATGTCGCTTTCTAGGTAAACCGGATCCGTGGAACATGAACTGAGGGAGTTTAGCTTTCTTGGTCTATAAATTTCTGGAAGTGGCTGATTCACACGGAGTAATACTGAGCCATAAAGACCACCGATTTTAGCTTCCAGATTTTCATTTAACAATATAGAGTGGCTTCGGACAGATCCATGTATTACTCTACCGTGATCGCCGACACCTGAGTGAAGGTAACTGAGCCCTTTTGCAACGCCTAAGCAAGCCTTGAGACGCTGCGCCCATGTAAAGTTACACCTTTTCTCTTCTTGCAGATAGTTGTTAAGCGTTCCAATAATAGCATTTTTGATGTAGACATCTTCAGAGTAAAAAGGGATGATGTTTTCATGGTACAACAGTGGAATTATGTGATCTAGCTCTTTGACTTTGAAATCACCGTCTTCACTTAGCTTCCACCCATCGATCCCTACAAGTATTAGTAATTACAACATTTTGCATCACCACAACTAAATCAATCATATACCTTAAGATACTCTACCGCCTTAATACTCTTACCCAATCTCACTCCCATCGCCCCCCATTTGATCATTTACTCACTCCCCCAAAGTCACGCAACAATCCTCTTTTCTCCTATTCAGAGTGGAATAATCTGTGAAATCCTAACACAAAGCCTACTATAACCCACCTATAAATCAAATCCAAAACCTAATGCCTTCCTTTTTTCGTCCTCCATCCCCAGTCCCGGCCCCCCCCCCCCCCACCCAAAAAAAAAATCTTTTCTAATTCTCTCAAGATTTTTTATAACGCTCAAAAGGGTACACTTAAAGCATCAATAGAAAACATTGTTGATATAAATACTATAAATGAGTCAAGCCAAGGCGAACACAAGTATCTGAAATATGTTAGCTAAATACACAAGGCAAGCTCTAACCGGGGCTTCAAAAAATTTAAATGAGTCAAGCTCGAGCCCGAAAAATCAATACTCTTTTTGTGATACGCATATAGGGGTTGTTTGTTTCGGCTTATATGTTGGCTCATTAGCTTATTTGATTTTTGCTTATATAGCATAAGCCTCATTTGGCTTATATTGAGACTTATGAGCTTACATAAGTTTATCATATCGTAATAAACTTATATAAGCCAACAAGTCTCAAAATGAACCAGAAAATTAGAGGTTATGAAATATAGGGTGAAAAACCAAATAACAAGTCTCAAAATGAGCCAAAAAATTAGAGGTTATGAAATGGGTTTTTGGCTTTAAATAGCCACGTACTTTTTCAAATGTACCCATATGATACGTGTACTAAATTTATTATCCATATGGTACATGAACTTTACATTTCGTGTCAATATGGTACATTTATTACCGGCTACTTGTAAAACCGGTTACTTTTTAAATTAAGTGAAAATTAAAATGAGGGTTTTTGACTTTAAATAGCCACGTACTTTCTCACATGTACCCATATGGTACGTGTTAGGATGCCACGTAAGTGTTTAGCCTGTTAAACAGGTGAAAAATTCAGTTTACGTACCATATTGACACGAAATGCAAAGTTCGGGTATGATATGAGCAATAAATTTAGTACACGTACCATATGGGTACATTTGAGAAAGTACATGGCTATTAAAAGCCAAAAACCCTTATGAAATATAAGGTGAAAAAAGCTCATAAGCCCACATATAAACGGAAACAAACACACCCTAAATCATATCCTTCTTCTAAACCCCCTTCAAAATTATTTTTTCCCCCAATTTCACAAATCAAATGAGCAGAACAACAACAAAAAAAAAGTAAAATTAATAAGCATCCATAAACCAAATGCATTACATAATCAGTAGTACCAATAAGCTTCTTGTTTTGTTAACTAGACATGGATAACTAAACCCTAGAAATGAAAATGAAAATTAAGCTAAATCTTGATCATCCAAGTCATCTTCAAATGAGTTAAAGAACCCCACATCCGCAATCTTATCTTCTTTTCCCCCTCATCGGCGGTTGAACCGTCCGCCGCCGCCACCGTAACCAAACCTGCCGCCGCCGTTGTTGTTGTGGAAATAAACAACATCATCGTCTCCTTCAGCTCCGCCCATCATTTCGAAACAGTCTTCTTCGTCGTCGTATACTTCTATGACGTCACCAAACTCATTTTTGCTCAACATTTTCTTTTGTTTTTGTTTTTTAGAATATTTTACCTAGTAAAGGAAAACGTCAAGTGGGGTATTCGCATTTCAAAAAAATCAAATCATACTAAATTTAGTAATATCTTTTTTAATTAGATTTTCTTTTTTAAGTTTTTAAAATTATTTTTAATTAGAAAAGTCAAAATATTTCCAAATTTGGCAAAAAAAAAACCCCACATTTTTATATAATGAAAAAAAGAGAATTAAACATAAAAGTATATAAGTGTCAACAACATACAGAAAAAGACTTAGAAAAGGTGGGAGTAACTTTACAAAGATTAGTGTTTAATATGAATAACAAAAACTTTCCTGCCTATGTTGTAAATAACACATTACAAAGTACTCCGTAACTGTTGTGATGTTATTAAAAATCCTTGCATTCCTAATTTGATTCTAAATACTATTGAATCCAAATAATTATAAATAAGGTATCCACAATCATCACCACTATATACGACATAAAAGTCGTATGAATATTGATCTTGGGTGACGATAATTACATCACAAGTCCACACTTGAGAATTAAATAGTTTATCCTCTGCTCTACTTCCTTAAGGTGGAAGAATTAGGAACACAAATGTCTGGAGGACAAAAGCAAAGGATATTTTATTTTAGTTTTGGATTTGAGTGTAAAAAAAGTTCCTAAACAACTGCCAAACGTAGATTCATGATACATTCATTCGTGTACGGCTATACGCAGAGGAAAAAAGATCCAGCAATCTCAAAAGTCCGAAACGCTAAATCAAGATTTTGCTAAACTCACAATGCAACCACCATTCATCTGCAACTAAAGAAGAGCGAACCCATACAATAATTTGAAGAACAAAATCGATTTACTACTTATTATATGTGATAAGTTGTACGACACAGTTTACTTGCTTGGTGTTTAGGTTATTTTTTTCATCTTCATATTTTTAATTTTTTTCTTAATTTTGCTTCGTTTTCAATTGGATCATTAAAGGTCTGGGTAATGCCAAATTCTTTTATTAGGTTGAAGACGGTATATGAATTCTTATACTAAAGCTTTTTTTTAGGGAAGTAAGAGATTTATTTGTTTGTGTTTTGTATAGTCAGATTCATATTTGTTTGTAATTGTTTTTTAAAAGATTGTTAGATTGAGTGATTAGTCTGAGGTGTTTGTAAGGTCGGTAGCAAGAGAGGGTTGAGCCGTGTATAAAAAAGTGCTCAATGTTGGGCAGATACCGTTGCTGCCTCCACTATGCTCAGTTGTGGTTAGATGAACAACTTATAAACTTTGTTTATCGTTGCTTCTTTTTGTACTTGAGTAGTGGAGTTGTTATTCGCTTAACCTTGAGGGTAAGTTAATTATTTTTACGACAAGTAGTTCCTTATGCTATTTGAAATTCATATATGAGCTCTAATGTATATCTCATGAGCCATATGGCGCCTTCATAACTTAGAATCCTGAAGACCTTGACCCATGCTCGTGGTCTAATGTGCATTGTTTTGTAACTTTCAAGTTAGTTAAGTTCAACACTTTACTTTTTGCATTTAAAATACATGTCTATGGGCCTCAATATGTGCCTGCGTACGGTAGACTGTATAGCGAGATATTAGTTTGGAAGGACTATTGTCATCTGAGATATGGAACCTAATAATCAAGTATGGTGGTTTTGAATATTCGTTTACAATGTGATGGTAGCATACAAGAAATTAAACAAATAATTTCTTAGATTGTTGGTAAAGCTAATTCACTTAGCTTCTATGATTTTATTTAAAGATTTAAGTAGCTAAGACGTGGCACATTGAGGTTAGTTTTCAATAGGATATCTCCTGGTGCTTGAGCGTCGGACTCCTACTATGTGATGGTGATAAAGTCATCATGACAAACACTAAAAAATACTAATAAAAAATAAATTAAATATGATTTTATGTCTAAACCCCGTGTGTGCATGGGGTTTATAACTAGTTGGGATAAAGAAAATAAAAAGTGGTTGTAAACCAAATGAGTCTTGTCCTGCTTTTTATATGCCAAGATGGCTCAATGATAAATTATATATGCCTACTTTTTTATTTTGTGGCTTTTTTTTTAATTTTTTTTTATAAGGAAATGCTAACAACAGTCCTAAGTATTGTTGCTAACAACAAATTTCTCACAAAATATACCAATATTAAGACATATTTTGAAACATGCTCCGCACTTTTCGCTAATTTGACCAATTAGAAATGTGAATTGAATTTGTGTGTGCGAAATTATCGAAATTATAGGAAGTTGGTAGTGATTTTGAATAAATTTGAATGATTTTTTTGGACATCGTGTACTATCTTAACATAATTTTTAAAAATTAGTTGTTAACAACAACCCTAAGGGCTCATGTTAGCAAAACTCTTTTTTTATAATATATCATGCTTAAAAAAATATACTTTAGAAAAATTAAATTAAAAGAGAGAGATGAAATTGTCCATAATATCCACAAAAAGTGTGAATCAGCCATTGTCCACCCCACAAGGAATAACTTCGGCAACTCTCCTGGCTCAATAGAGCACCAACTGGAGTAGGCAGGAGCCGGGACTCGAACCTTTGACCTTTTATTCACAAAATCTCTCCAGTGAGCCTATGAGTTTTTTGGAGGTGGATACCAACTGAGCTAAATCTCTTTTGGTGAAATTGTCCATAACATTGTTCATGTATTTATTCTCTTATAAGAAAATTTCATAAATAAACCAAATTAAAAAAAGGTAGTTAACTTTCTAGCCAACAAATTATCAAATTCACAAAAAATACCAGTGCGAGAGATCGTTTTTTCTAATAATGTGCAATTAGCGGAAAAATGGTGTACGTTACCACTATATTGATTAGACTTTGTACTTTTTGTGTGACTAGCGTCTTATGTACTTTGTGCGTCTTTCGTTTTGTATATAATGACAAGTTAAACCAAATTTAATCCTAGAGTAATCAAAGAGCACTGGTTTCACAACTCTAAACTTATGTGACTGATGGCTTATATTAAATTTATTATGCGACCGCTAGATAAATAAATACTATTTTAATCTTATTTAGTTTTACGTACAATGTAAAAAACCTAAAGGCGATTAACGGCGGGATCAAACGCCACCATCATCTCCGATCCATTTTTCAACTTTCACCTTCTTATAATTACCATCCTGTTTTCCCATAAACCCTTTCAATCATATAACCTAATCAAACCCCTAATCACTCTCGGCGAATTGAAAGGTATACCATAGGTGGGATACTAAAGTTGGGACGTCATAGGTGGTACATCTGAGTGGTGGGACACCAAAGGCGGGACAACATAAGTGGGACACCATAGGTAGGACTTTTATTCATTGATCACTGATTTGTTTTTGTTTCTTGTATTGCCGATTCGGTTTCGTGACCTCCCTTCAATCCAAAGGTTTTATTAATATTTGTAATGGGTGTTGACGATTGGACTGAGGTTAAGAGAAAGAATCGTGGCTTCATATCCAAAGAAGATGATTTAGCCAAGGTATCAATTTCGATATATGTCACGATTTTTCCTGATTATTGTACTGCCAAGGATCTTTTCCAATCGTGCAAAGTCTATGGACATGTTGTCGATTCCTATATTCCCATTAAGAGGTCGAAGTCTGGGAAGAGATTTGGATTCGTTCGTTTCATAAATGTTTTCAGTGTGGAGAGGCTCGTTAGTAATTTGTGCACTCTTTGGATTGGTAAATTGCGACTCCACGCTAATACCACAAGATTTCAGAGACCGCCCGTGAAACCAATAATCTCAGCTCCTGTTAGAGAAAATGTTAAGAACTCTCAGACCCATTCTGGTAAGCGACAGAATCAAGAGAGGGTCCCCTTCCCTAAACAGTCCAATTTTGGTGGATCATATGCGAATGTTGTGAAGGATTACAATTCTCAGATAAGTAATTCTGCTCCTATTGTTAAATCCCCTACAGTGGTCCTAGATGAAGATTGCTATATTCCACGTGATTTATCCCTTCATGTTATGGGTAAGGTTAAAGACGCGAGCTCCATTACTCGTCTTCAAAATACCCTGCTCAAAGAAGGATTCCCAGATGTCCACTTGTCATATCTTGGAGGATTGTGGGTGGTACTTGAACTTGCTTCTAGTGAAATTAAATCCAAACTACTCAATCATACAGGTGTTAAATCTTGGTTTGCAAAAATTCAAGATGCAATTCCTGATTTTGTTTGTGAGGACCGAATAGTATGGGTTGACATCGAAGGAATCCCGATGAATTTATGGTCTCGTCAAACGTTTGAGAAGATTGGCAACATTTGGGGGGAAGTGTTGGATATAGAGGAGAACTCCTGTTCCTCTTTCGCTCGTAAGCGTTTATGCATTCGTACTAAGAAACCTGATAATATTTTGGAGAGTTTCAAAATTGTGTTCAAAGGTAAACTTTACTTTGGGCGAGCAAAGGAGCTTTTTGTATGGAATCCCTCTATTAAGAATTATGATTCTTCTAGTTCATCAGATGATGAGGATTCTTCTGACGATAATAGTGTGCGTGATAGCTTGAGTAAGTGTGATGTGCAGGAATTTGAGAATAGAGAGGAACATGTTTCAGAGACTTCTTTCGGAGATAAGTTTGAGCCCCTTAACACGCGATTGAACTCAGGAGACGTAAAGGAAGCAGAAATTTCATCAGCTGACCCTTTTGAGCTGTATAAGTTATTACAGAAGAATAACAAAGAAACTAAAGAAGCATCAGACCCATCCCTCCCTCACCCTCCTGGTTTTACCCCTGATATGTCTTCTCAGAATAGTAAGCAATCCTATGCCTCAGCTAAGGATGTTCATTCCATATCAGATAAGAAGAAAGTGAGTTCCCCTAAATGTAACTCAAAGGTATTTAATGTTCCTCTAGAGAATTCCAAAGATGATAAACCTTCTAACGAAGACTCGTTTATTGTATCTAATAAGAAGGGCAATGGTGGTTCTATTTTAGACGCGTTGGATGATATGATTCGGATAGGTCAATCTATGGGTTATGATATGGAGGGATGCTCACAAGACATAGAACGTATTATAGGTCTTCAAGGAGGGAACGTTGGTTTTAAATGAAGATTCTTTCTTTGAATATCCAAGGCCTCGGCCAAAAGGCGAAAAAGGAGTGGATAAAGGAGATAAACTTCAAGCATAATATTAACTTTTTAACGCTTCAAGAAACAAAGATGGATAAAATATCGCATATGGATATCAAGTTCATTTGGGGTAACTCTAATTATCAATTCGTTGTAAGTGATTCGGTTGGGAACTCGGGGGGTATTCTATGTGTATGGGAATCTTCAGTTTTTAAGCAGGATAATGCCACTATATCAGATAACTTCATTGCTTTATATGGGACATGGCTTCCATCCAATACCAAAGTCCTTATTGTATCGATCTATGCCCCTCAGTCAAATGTTCTTAAACGCACATTATGGGAATATATCTCGGTGTTGATTTCTAGATGGG
>BQNB010133414.1:0-18471 GCA_026074375.1 Tanacetum coccineum
CGATTCCCTCCATAACTTCATATGGCGAAGGGGCCAAACAAATCCATGTGAAGTAGTTCTAAGCATCTAGTTGTTGAAACTGTATTTTTAGCCTTGCGACTCGCATGAGTTTGTTTTCCAATTTTGCAAGCATCATAAAAATGACGGTCGTATTTTAGTTTGGGTAGGTTTCTAACTAATTCTTTAGATGCTAATGATTGAATCAATTGCATATTAGCGTGAACTAATCTCCTATGCCATAGTGTGGAGTTTTCGTCCAATGTTGCAAGGCATATTTTGTCTTCCGGTTTATTTCCTAGTTTCATTACATATATTCCTCATTTCCTAATTCCTTTACCTATAACCTTTTCGTCTTTGATTATTTGGCTATCGTGTTCGGTAAATATTACTTTGCATTTGTTATCACATATTTGACCTACACTAAGCAAGTTTCTTTTTAAGATCATCGTTTGGTTTATGAAAAGGTACAACTTCATCCTTTTTAGTTTCGGGTTTATTTTGAATAGGAGAAAAATCACCATCGGTAATAACATGCCAAAGATCTAGATCTTTTGACTTCACATAAGTTTCGAATCTATTTTTCCAATAAATAAATCCCTCACTTTCAAATAGTGGTGGTCTTTGCATAGATTGTCCTTCTAAATATTTTTCCGATTCCATAGATCGATTCAAGTTTTAAAATACAATTTATTTTAAAATTCTTGTTTAGCGTGGCTCTGATACCAATTGTGGAAAACTAGAAGGGGGGTTGAATAGTTTACCGCTTTTTAATTTAAGGTTTTAAAGTGTTTGTAAAAATTCTAGATTCGACTTTATGTGAATTCAACACTTGCACAATATAAACAATATACTTATCTAAACAATTAATAAGATATTATGAGAAAATAATGCAAGACAAGAGATAAGAGTAAGAACAATCAAACCACAACGCGATGATTTATAGTGGTTCGGTAACGAAGCATCTCTTCGACCTACTTCACTCCCCGAGCACCTAACTCGAGAGTTTCCTTCACTATGTCAACAAGCTCCCTTATGGTGGAGAAAACCGTACACAACATTGCTTACACCGATTTACGACACAAAGCTAAATGTCGAGTTCTAATCTTAGCTAGAACCAATCTATCACAACATGACTTTACTACTTGTTTACGACTTCACAACTTTGCGACTTCTTTACAACTTCAAGACTTCTTCACAACTTCAAGACTTCACTTCACCACACTACTTATATCACAACTATCTAACACTACTTGGTAAGATAACCACGATCTAACTATACTTACAAAGATCGCCAAGATCTAGCTACTACACATAAATACAAGATATACAATTGATTTATAAATATGTGATATGAATGCAACAAGATTGCAATACACACTAAGGTTTATGATTAAATGATCAAAGGATTTTAGAGAGGATATGTAGGCTATTTTGAGCAGAAAGAATGAGTGCAAAAGGTAAGAAAATAGTGGATAATAGTCTAGTATTTATAGGACAAATTGGAGGAGCGTCGGTCTATGGGCGGTCCTCTTAAATAGGTGGGCGGTCCCCTTAAAATTAAAGGGGCGCTCATGTATTTAGCGGGGCCGCCCTAGACTAGGGGCTACCCAGTTTGTCTTTTGTGTATGGGGGTTTTTCTGGAACTTTTCTAGCCGTTTTAGGTCCGAAAATTTGAATTTTAAAATGTTTATTTTGTATAAAACATTTCTTTTAATGGTAGAAAATATTTTTTAATGTTTACAACATTTTATAAAAGTGTGAGGTTGAATAAAAATTTCCTTTGATCATAAAATGCATTAAGCATTTATTTATTCATACCTTAAAGTGATATATATTTCGAAATGAAAATTTACTACTAATTACTTGTTTACGTTTTATTTTACATTGAACGTTTTTATATTTTGTGATTATCAAAACGTAAAGATGTGAAAAATATTAGTAATGTTTTTAGGCATTATATTTTATCAACAATGTGAATGAGTAGAGGTACCTTGGTTGTCGAAATCGCCAATGCAACCACCGCACCATCAACCCAAACCATTCATACGTATTCATCAACTCCCATATCCTTCATTTCTTTTGCCTTTTTACTCGAACACCCTTTAAAAGTTAACGTATTCATCAACTCCCATATCCTTCATTTCTTTTGCCTTTGTGTAGTAATGTTAAGCATGAGTTAGTAAACCTCTAAGTAACTTATAGAGGTATAAGAAAACCTAATTTAAACCATGCATAGATAAACAGGACAAAACAGGCAGCTTGAACATATTATAGCAATTAATTGTATGATCATGATGTTAAGGTTGGTGTCTTTTTACTTTCTAAGCATATAAGTAAGCAATCCCAAACACCCCGTAGATAATCATTTTATGAAAGTAACAGCAACAAAGCTGATTTTGTTTAAGTGATTGTTCAAAGGCCATTTTAGTTGCAGCATGTGCATACCCGAGGGTCGCACCAACAAACCACCCAATCACAAAAAGTCACATGGGTCAAGTTATGCTTAGAAGTGAAGAAACCCTGCAAATGGAGAGCCAAAAGCATTAAAATATATGTTAATGATGTTTAATAGAACTTTTAACTGTTAACATGGAAGTACATAATCCGACATTTCCTTACCTGTAATAATTTGTTTATGATCCGACATCTACTTTTTTGTATGTACACCTCTTAAATATTAGTGATGATGAACCTGCAAAATTTTAAGAAATCAAAAACAATTTGAAACAAAAAAATTAGATCACAATTATTTCAATACGAAACCATAAAAATTACATGGAATTCAAGTTATAAAATGTGGTACGTATTCAGTCACAAATATAAAATCATAATCAATAAAAGCATATAAATATTTTGATAGAGCATTTTACGCAATAAACTGTGCCAATCAAACAAACATGATCCTCGTCTCAATAATCAATTGAAACGAATCAAAATATTCTAAAAAGATCCAAGTTATAGAAATATTATTATCATAATACCATAAAGATATAAGGATTGTGTATCTAAATCATACCTCTCGCCCTCTAGGATGGTAGACCGGTATGCTTTGTCTAAAGACAGGTTCTCGGGTCTGTAAAATTTTCTAACTTCAATTGCTACCAGATACAAAGGTCAGACACGATTCGATTTTTTTTGGTGCTTCAGACCCTGCAGCAACAGAAGGGAAAGAACAAATCAACATATGGTTAAATCCCAACATTTCTCCACAACCTTATGATTTTCATACCCCTCCCATTAGTGACCAAAGTGATGAGGGACCAACATACATGAAATCACAACAAGACGGGTACACAGTTCTTATAAAAATTGAGAATCATCAAATTTGTTTGCCTCTATCCAAACACCAAATTAAAATGAATAATAAAAAAATTAGAATCATACAAGACACTTCGTTGTGACTACTAATTAAGAAACATCTCCTAAAATAGCACCACTAAAATGAACAAAAAATTAAATGAGTAATTAAAAAAATGAAAATATGGATACAAACATATCCCTAATTTAAAATACAAAAAATTTGATCAGCCGACATAATTCATTTAATCATATCAAACATTCAAAGCTGAAACGATCAACACAGTGAGATTTTAGATTTAGTTGTAAATCAAATATATAATCAAATTTAAAATCAAACAAACCATGAGATTCAATAGATAACTACACTATCCACCCTAATTTAAAGATATATTTTGGTTTAAGATGAGATTAGTTGGGCTTGTGATAAGATTTTAGGGCACTAGAAGTTGTGTGATTTAATTTATTAAGAATTAAGGGTTTTGAAATTGGAATTGCTGAAATTCAGGAGTTCAATATCAAAACAAGGGTCCATTATTAGCGTATGAATCTTTAGTGAGAAGTTGTGGAAGATTGAAGGGTTAAAACAAAATGACTAAACTTAACCCCTTCATTTTTACATGGAGTATTGCCAAGTCACTAAATTCTTCCATTTTACCATTTGAGTTAGCATTAAAACCACCGCCTATCCATCATGGCCTAGTCTTCATGCACTAATTCATAACTTGTCTAATATATAGGTAGAAATATATAATATATATATATATATATATATATATAAAATATAGTATATATATATATAATATATATATATAAAAATAATAATCTATATATATATATATATATAATATAACACACACACATTCAAATATGTGAGAGAAAATTCACTTGCGCCTTAGATCCCAAAACCCCACAACATTGAGTTATAATTGTCCCTCACTTTTTATCTTACAAGACATTAAATTGAAAACGAAATTTTACTATAACTGTCCTATTTTAGAAAGTTACTATTTTTGAAAAGTTACCATCTTTGGTAAGTTTAAATATCTAAGTATATTTTTAATACTTATCATTTTATTTATATCCATTTACTTAGTTAAAAATTATATAAGTCTTATATGACTCGTTGACTTTTCAAAGTCCAACATTTTGACACTTTATACTTAATATATATTTACCCAAATTAACCGCTCAAACGACTCTCTAAATCACATTTTCACGATTCGGAGTAAAACGAGATTTTATGCGAAACAATATTCCGGACAACTTTTTAGTTTTAGCCGAGACCCGAAACTCGACGTAAAATGACGAAAATGCCCCTGCAAGAATCTGCTGTAACATGTATTTTTAGTAAAAACGCAGCAGTTTGACCATTCTGGTTTAGACCTGCTATTTCACGTTTTTTTCTTGTGACTATTTGATTGACCAAAAGCGATTTTGATAGAAAACATCATTTCCAGACAACTTCGTGTTTTCGCCGAGAAGGATGACAACAACTCGCAAGTGCCCAAAATATCCGTTTTAAAAATCTGGACAGAAATATGAATTGCCCAAGTGTTATGTATTGCAATTTTATAAGTTTTCCAAAACTTGTTTACGCCGTAACATATTACTTTTATAAGGAGTTACGTGACGTTGACAGTACCGAAAATGTACATAGGACTACTCTATCATATTCAACATCAAAAATCCAAATTTTCTTTGTTTTTTTGAACCTCGTTTGCGTGCCAAAGTTTCTGCACAAGAATTTGACATATTCAAAACCCTCATCAAACTACATTATTTGACTACCTAACAATCATCAAGATCACAAATAACTTATTCCTAAAATAACCATCTTCATATCCTTTTTAATGCTATTCTAAGCGCATACCCATAGGATTTCATCACAATGCAATACATCGTAAGGATAATAATCAAAACACGAAAACAATTACAATAATAGTAACAAGAATCCTTACAATTCTTTATTAAGCAATATCGGACCAAATAAAAATTCGTCTCGCTCCTCCTTTGTCTTAGTCGAACTCGGACCACAACCCAAAACACAAACCCGAACATTTTTATTCAAAATCAAGCTTCCAATAACACTTATCTAGCTTCACAAGCACCCCTTTTTTATCCGAAACCTCTCAATCTAACCCGAACTCTAACTAGAAAAATACCATTGCATGTTATGTTTCTTTAGTGGGATATGTAGGGAATGATGAGGTGATTAATATTTTGAAGTCGGATCGTATTGTATGTCGGAAAAATGTCGGATAATGGCGGTGTTAGTGTGGTGGCCGGCGGTGTAGGTGAAGAGGAGGGACAAGGAAGTGAAATTTTTCCCAAAGAGTTAATATGGAATTATATGCCTCTATTTATAGAAAATTAGTTTGGCCATTTGACATAAATAGTCCCTCCATCTTTTTTCTTCAAAATAAGTCCGAAGTGAATTTTGTTTCGTTATGTAGTCGAACCAAAGACACGGGAAACATTTTTTTTTTCCGTGATATATTAACTCCTTCACAGCTAAATTTCATTAAACATTAATAAAATGTTACATACTAAAACAAATCTGGCTCGATGACAAGTGGAACAAAATGACGACATTCATAAAAATAAATAAATTTACGATCTAAAAATAATAACGAGCTGCGTCGTAAGATTTTTAACGTTGCTTGAAAACTTTGAACGAACACGCGGTCAAAGACGTTGACTACGCAAAAAACGAACTTAAAGTAAAAAATTCAAATTTCCGTTCAGTATAAAATACGAAAATAATTATTTACGACAAATAAAATTTTAAATGTCGACGTTCGCTCATACGAGCTAAGAAAATAATGATTATGACGTTGAATCCGCGATCGTCATACGCGTCGTGAAACTCGGGTTGTTACATTCCACCCACCTTAAAGGAGCGTCGTCCCGGTGCTCGTCCTTTCTTACTTGTTTTAACTTCTCTTTCAGTGAGACGGTTTTCTTATGATTGAACGGTCTTACGTGTCCAAACGCAATAACCACTCGATATAACAATTGCCTTGACTATTTCGGATGAAAAGTCAACAAAACAAGCAGTAAATTATACCCACGAAATCAAAACAAAATCATGGTAGCTCTTATCAAAAGAGGCAAAAACAAGTCGCGAAAAATATATTCGACAAAACCAAATCACGTCGTTCTAACTTTTATAGTCGTGTTCTTCATAAGGGACAATATACGTCACGGAATATATCCGATTAAAATAATTATTACGTCGTTCTCCCGAGAAATTTTCTAAAATAGATGATCGATCCAAACTTAGTTGGGGATCATATAAACAACAAAACCAAGCGTACCTCGCTTATCAAACCAAGGCTGAAACTTACGTCGTTAATTAAAATCAAAGTATATGTCGCACTCAAATACAGAATTATACCAATATTCAAAACCAAGAATATGCTTCGTTACCAAAAATCCAAAACATACGTCACTAACTAAAACCAAGAGAAGTATGGGGAAGAGGCAAGAGTGGCCCTTGTTCTTTGGTTCTCTTTTCATTCCATTCTTGGCCCCTTTTTCAGTTATAAATAAGTTTGGAAAGTGTCAAATATGGTCCTTGTCGTTTTATAACAAAAGAATAAAAAGGGTTAAAAGAGAAGTTTATGAAATGACAGAAATGGTCCCTCTGGTTTTTTATAACAAAAGAATAAAAAGATTTGGCAAATTGCAAAATCAGCCCTTGCCTTTAAACATAATAAAAGAGTTGCCATTTGGCAGTTTTAGTCCCTGGACTCTTTAAAGGGAATACAAGTTTGGAAAATTGCAATTTCAGTCCCTCTTTTAGTTTAAACCATTTTTCTTTTATAAAACCTATTTTTAAAAATGACAATTCTAGTCCCTAAGGTTTATAAAAATTGTTTCTGGGCCAGTAATGGGCTTGGGTTTGTATTGGGCCCACTGACGGAGGTGTTTGTTTTGAGTTTGGGGTTTTGGGCCCAATAAGGGTACGAGGTTTTTTTTTGGTTATTGGGCTTTTCAACCCAATAAGGTTATGAATGGGTTTTGGTGTACAAATGGCTGAATAGGCTGATCTTCACAGACTTTGTCAATTGTCCACCAAATTGGCAGTTTTAAATGATTGAGGGCCCCTTTTGGACCTTCACAGTCATCATAGTTATATACTATTGGCTTTCCCGGCCCATTCAGAATGGGTTAAGATTGCATCCAATAGTATTCTTCATTTCCGGCTCCGGTTTGACTGTTGATTCTTCTGGATTGACTTTGACTTTGACTTTTTTGGTCTTTGGCCTTGATTTTTCACAGTCTTTTCCATTCCATGCTCAGTTTTGTCATTTTGGCTCTATTTTCTGTCTTTTTGTTGATATCCACTTCCTGCACAATACAAATGCAAAACAAACATATATTTGGCAGTTTTTGTCTGTTTTTTGTCATTTAAGCTCGTTTTTAGAGGTAAAAGATATGTGTAATTAAGCACTTATCAAACACCCCGTAGATAATCATTTTATAAAAGTAATTGCAACAAAGCTGATTTTTTAAGTGATTGTTCAAAGGCCATTTTTAGTTTGGCAGAATTAAGCATGTACAAACCGAGGGGTCGGCACCAACAAATCCCACCCAATTGTCAGAAAGTTCCGCACGGTTAAGTTATGCTTAGAAGTGAAGAAACCCTGCAAATGGAGAGCCAAAAGCATTAAAATATATGTTAATGATGTTTAATAGAACTTTTAACTGTTAACATGGAAGTACATAATCCGACATTTCCTTACCTGTAATAATTTGTTTATGATCCGACATCTACTTTTTTGTATGTACATACACCTCTCTTTAATATTGGATGATGAACCTGCAAAATTTTAAGAAATCAAAAACAATTTGAAACAAAAAAATTAGATCACAATTATTTCAATACGAAACCATAAAAATTACATGGAATTCAAGTTATAAAATGTGGTACGTATTCAGTCACAAATATAAAATCATAATCAATAAAAGCATATAAATATTTTGATGATCATTTACGATATAAAGTGTGCCAATCAAACAAACATGATCCTCGTCTCAATAATCAATTTAAACGGATCAAAATATTCTAAAAAGATCCAAGTTGTAAAAATATTATTATCGTAATACCATAAAGATATAAGGATTGTGTATCTAAATCATACCTCTCGCCCTCTCGGATGTCAGACCGGTATAATAATATAATTATAGGAAATGCTCAACTCAATCAAACAAAGATAAAAGGTCAAAAAATCAATCAAAACACAAGTCAAACAAATCGATCAATTAATTTCTATAAGATAGCGACATGACAAACCTGGAATGGTGAAACTAGGGTCGTCTATGATCAATTCATGATAAAACTGGAGATAATATTGTGCGGTTCAAATCATCCTTAATTTCTTGAATGATTTTATCATCAATTATGAACATAGCGAATGAAGGGATAATTATGATTTTATTAATATGATTTTCAAAATCAAAACAGATCATAGTGAATGAAGAAGATAATTTAGGAATGTTTGATTTGAAAAGGGAGAGATATTAGGTGCAAAGTATAACTGAAGAATAAATAAGGGCGATATTGTAGCATAGGTTTAATGAAGATAAAAAAATGTCCAAAGTAACCCCGTTTTTATCACTGTCGAAGCCAGCCCACCATTTTGTTCCGAAAATGCCCTTTGAGTCATCATTTCCAGTCAGCATTAAGTTGCCATGTCACCATGTCTAGTCATCATGAAATATTTCATGCCTTGCCCCATATATAGGTAAAAATTTCACAAGACCGGATTAAAAGGTGTGTAGAGTGCACAACCGCACAAGGCCCTTAAAAATTTTGAGGACTCCGATGTTATAATGCAAGGCTTGTTTACTTCGTGGTTTAAGGCAAAGCTGACGAAAATGTACTCTAAACCTTAAGATTTGACGTTATAAGTGAAACATACGTTGGTTTTTGGTGATTGAAACAAAACACAAAAGAAACAAAGGTATACTGATGCGTATTTTATTTTAAAATATATTTTTTACCAAGTTTTTAATTTATAAAACTCGATCCACCTAACCACGCACTAACGGGCAGAGAACCCGATCCTAGGTAGTATAGAATGGTAAATCCGAGGTCGTCCCAAGAGCTAAGTTGTAATTAGTTTTAATTTGAAATGTCACGTTTTGAAAATGGTTTTTGATTTGAATTGAAAGGAATTAAGAATAACAATATAATAAATAACTGGAAAGTAAAGGATTTAGAGATATTAAGAGAGAAAACATGCTAACCTAGTTACTTCATTACTATTGTTTTGAAAAGGCTTTCCTGTGCAATGTTAAACTATGGTTTCATTAGTGGTTTCAAAGGTCGATAGACTTAAATGTGCATATATAGTCTATCCTATGCTTCCTGCGATTCCGAATCAGTCCCAAATCATCTAGGAGGTATGTTATCCAGGTTGTAGTGATTAATCCCAACTATTCCCAAAACATATCTAATAATCTATAAAGATTATTTACTCTCTTTGAAAGAGTTCCTGTGCTTTTTAAGTAATGAGTGATAAGTGATGTGACCGGTTAGTTCCTACACTAGGTAAGGAGTTAGTGATCCTCTCTAGTACCCATTGGATCTCATATTGACAAGATAATCTAATTATGGGGAAAGCTAGGTCCAAACTATAACAACCCGTAATTTTCTAGTATTTCCTTAATGTAATCTCTATGTATTATATTAAGTACTACTTTTTCACGAGAATAAAATTTCGTTTCATTCCATTCCAATACGTATCATAGTTTACATTTCAAAAGTAAACGAGCTCTCGCAACGACCTATGCCTATTTCTATCTATGTTTACATCATGTAAACATCATAATATGTCAAGTCAATAATCTTTTATCCATATACATTATCTATTTAATATAGTTTTCACAACGATATTATCAAATAAACATAAACCGTTATCATTTATGTCTAAACCCTAATTTTGGGTAATGTAAGCATTCAAGATGAATGTACAAGTAATCAAAGCTCATGTACAAGTTATATAACATCTCATTTGAATATACTTTCCCTCCAAAATAAGGTACAAGTCCTTTAAAGCATAATGTACAAGTCATTAATGCACGACATCTAAAATAGCCATTTTACCTCTGTTTTCCTAAGGAATCTTGTACAATCCATCAAGTACAAGTTACAAGCAAGTCATGCACTTCATTTACAATCCATATACATCCTCATTTCATGAAATTACAAGAAACCAAAGTCAAAAACCCTAAACCGAGCTAGTTTCTAAATCAATACCCGTTTATTGATTTTTACCCAATCTAAACCCAAACCATTACCCAAATAAGTTGTGAATACATAATTTACAACATTTCAAAATCACATTTCATCATTTTAACAACAATGTACAAGAATTAAATCATAGAAACCCTAAACGAACCCTAATTCTAACCTGCGACCCATTTTGCTATTTTTACCCATTTTGAACTCAAACCACTAATCAAATATTGTTATAAACTCTTAATACAAACCTTATAATCCATAATCTATCATTAATAATCAAATGCACTCGAAATCCAAGCTCAAAAACCCTAGTTCGAGCCTTATGAACCCGCGACCTCATTCTAGCTTATTTTAACCTATTTTTCATGCAACCATTGATCAAGCACCTCCATGATGCAGCACCTTGGTTCCCAAGCAGCTTACCAAGGTGCTTAGCTCACTTCTTGGTTAGAAAATTAGCCACATCACCTACCTTAGGCTTTAAGCTACCCGCGACCACCTCACCACCAAAACCACCACACAACTCACCCTAGCTACTACCCTAGACACACCATGTCACCCCTAGACCTCCCATATCAGCCCCTCCAAGATCAAGACACCTTGCACACCTCTCTTTGGCCACCAAGTCTTGTACGAGTATAAATAGGGGGCGAACCCATTCATTCAACTTACACCATCATTTCTTTCTTCAATCTTCATCAATGGCTAGCAAGAATTGATCAAGAAGTGTTCTAAGAAGACCCAAATGCAGAAACTAAGTGAAGATAAAAAGCCTTGAAGCCCTGAAGCTCTAATCTTAGGTGTACGAGTGAAAACGACCCATTTCGACCCATTTTCAACCATTTAAGCTCGAAACCAGGTTCCTTATTATCCATTTCTACTCCCATACTCTTATAATGTTATAATGATCATGAATATACTCTTGTTAAAGCTTTTGAACCTAAAAACCATGTGTTTTCTCTTTTTGATCCAAAACCGAACCCATAAACCCTAATTTTATGTTTTCGATTAATCTATGAGAAAATATTGTTAAAAGTTGTTATAATCTATCCTAATAAGCTTAACTGATAATATTATAATCACTTTATTAAGTCTTGATAAGATTTGAATTAAAAACCTACGCGTTTTCATTTTAAAACCCTAAATCGACCCGTTTTGATTTCTAGCTTAACGAATCGTTAATCTAAACTTTTGTTACGTTAAAACATCTTATTTTAGCTTATATTAATAAGCTATGACTTGTAAATATCTTTTGGAATCTTAAAATAAGCTTGTATGCAAATTTGGACTTATTTTGTAATAATTTCCATGCATAAGGGTATATATTATAACTTTTTGAAATTATTAAGTACAAGGGCTGAAAATGTCATTTTATGAAAGTTATAACTGCAAGGGTATGTTTTGCCAAGTTCTAAAGTCAAGGGATTATTTAATATATACTTTATATATTAAAAGGACTAGTTTTGTAAATGTTTATAAATCAAGGGTATACATTGGCAATTTGATATTCTTAAAAATATAAAATAATATATTTTTATATAAATTATAAAAATATAAATAAACGTTATCAAACTTGTTTTTATTAAAACGCTACATATTTATCGTTATTAATTAACGATCGAAGCGTTATAAATTAAATACGTTTCATATTAAAAATAATTTATCATCAACTAGCTTTTGAAGCAATTCAAAATCCTATCGCATCACGATACTAGGGAAATTCATGTGAGGGGTTCCATTTGGGTATTTGTTCTGACGAGTTTGTTGGGTTTACGATTTAAAGTGCCCTGACTCCTCAAACAATACTGCATGGCCTCTGGATTATGATTGCCCGAACAGTGATACAATATCTTTATAAATTCTCAAATCATAACAACATTAAACTGTAAGACTCAAAGTTCTAGAGTACAATCAAACTAAGACTTGACATATTAACTCAGGTTGCGTGACGAAGCCGTTACTTTCATTTCATATACTTTTGCCATCAATCAGATTTCCTGTACTATTCTGTTAAGGTGAGTTCATAGCCTCACTTTTAAATCTCTTGAATGTTTTTATAAACCCGTGAGGGGATACATGCTATAAATTATGAATACAAGTGTTTTCTAAATATATGATATCCTGATAAATTATTGCCAGAGTTTAAGTTCCTTTATGCCAAAAGTCCCTCGTTATCGTGGACCGTTAATCACTTGCGAGTGAACGCGAATATTGTGGATAGATCTATCGAGATTGACGAATCCCATTTGTGTTAGCCGGATAGGTAACCAAACGCACTATATTTGAATTTCATAGGTATATGGCAATTACCTACACTGGGGGCCATTATTGAAGACAATTACGAACTTATCAAAGTAAGGCTTGCACACTCGGTTCATGAGGTCCATAAATACCGCAGGTGCGTTTGTTAGTCCGAATGGCATAACCTGGAACTCGTAATGGCCATACCGAGTTCGGAATGTCGTCTTTGGAACGTCTTGCTCTCGTACTCTAAGCTGGTGATATCTTGATCTCAGATCTATCTTCGAATAAATACTGGATCCCTGGAGTTGATCAAATAAATCGTCAATCCTTGGAAGTGGATAACGATTTTTCACTGTCAGCTTGTTTAACTCATGGTAGTCGATGCACATCCTGAATGACCCATCCTTCTTTTTGACAAACAAGACCGGGGCTCCCCAAGGTGAGGAACTAGGCCTTATGAATCCTTTGTCGGAAAGCTCTTGTAATTGTTCTGATAATTCCTTCATTTCGGATGGAGCCAATCGATACGGTGCTCGAGCTACGGGTGTGGCTCCTGGAATTAAGTCGATTTTGAATTCCACTAGTCGAGCCGGAGGAAGACCTGGCAAGTCCTCAGGAAATACTTCAGGAAAATCTCGGACGATTGGTACATCCTTTATTTTTTTTTCCTTCTGACTTGTCCTCCTCTTTCTTGGCGGATATCTGTGCCAAAAAGACCTAGCATCCTTTGGCCATGTACTCTTGAGCTTTTGAACACGAGATAACTGTCAACCGAGATTCTCTCCCATTGCTACTTTTGTTGCCACAAAACAGTCAAAGTTTCATTCATAGGGAACTTGAACAAGTTTTCTCATGCAACACGATCACGGAAGTGACATCTTCTTAAACCAGTCCATACGGATATGACATCGAAACTACCAGTTCTAACGGCATTAGATCTATGTGAACGGATGGTCTAGAATTTTTAAAGTGCAACCTCGTTATATTAGTATCCTATCTCGACCAATTTCCCATAGCTAATTCGACATCTAAAACAATTTTCTAATGGGTTGGGGCGATGTAGATCAAGGAAACTAATTGCAGTGAGTTGGTTATATTATCTTCTATCGGCACCAGTGTCGAAATAAGATAGATGCATAGTGGTTATTTAAGAGGAACGTACCCGTGGCGACATTGGCATTAGGGTTTCCCGATGCATTTCCTCTCTTTTCTGCATTCCCAACTGCATAAACCCTGCCTTGTGCATTCCCATTTCCTTCATCCTTATTCTTTAATTAGGACAATCTCTCTGAATGCCTGGTGCTCCACACTCAAAACAACCATTTCCTTTGTGGGCTGCCCCATTTCCCTTTTGAGTTTTTAGGAACATGTTGTGTGTTTACCAGTACTCCTGCAAATCTGCGGAGCAAAAAATGCCCTACTTTGTTGCATTTGTGGCACTCTCTGGTGCACGCCAATTGTAGTGAGTTGGCACTTGTGCACTTGGGCAAAGATCACATAAGATTCATTTTAGCCTTATACCCCATATTGTAGACCTTGGCGACATTCTGCCTCTTGAAGGGTTGTTGCTGGTGACCATGGTTGTTTCTGGATGAATCATCAGCCTTCCTTTTGTTGTCAGACTGCCTTTCTGCGTAGGTGCGGAGTTTCTGATCCATCAAGTCGTTGGCCAACTCAATAGTCTCATCTAACGTCTTGGGTCTGGCAGATTTGACGTTCCCATAAATGTTGTCAGGAAGTCCACTGATGTACTTGTCAACCTTCTCGGTTTTGTTGGCAACAAACTTGGTACATATCAGGGTTAGCTTTTGGAAACGTTCAGTGTATGCTGGAACATCGTTCCCCTTGACCTTTAGGTTCCACAGCTCGATTTCTAATTTCTTGATTTCACCCTGCGGACAATACTTGTCCGTCATCTTTTTCTTGAGTACTTCCCAAGTCATTGCATATGCCTCAGGACCTAAGGTTCTTATCTGACCATTCCACCAAGTCAAAGCAGCACCTAACAGAGTGCAGGTGGCAAACTTTACTTGATTCTCAATAGCACAACCACTGATATTGAAAACTGACTCCATCTTCTCAATCCACCGAGTCAAACCGACCACGCCTTCAGTCCCCTTGAAGTTCAAAGGTTGACACTTCATGAAGTCAGCGTAAAAACAAGGGCGCGCAGTTTGCACGTTCCTTCGGTTATCCTCGTGCGAACTGTGGCTTCCATCTCCATTGGTGGAGTTTCGCAAAAGAGCTTGGTCAATCATTGCTTGGATGGATTCTGGAGTCATGTTGTTTGGGTTGGTGTTGTTAACAGGGGTATTTGGTCCTCTTCTGGTCGTAGGTGCCATGATTTGTCTAGATCATAAAAGATAAAACATGAGGTTATATGACAGAATATAATGATGTATAGATGAGATATCAACACAAGAGAGGTATATAGTACAACATAACACATCTATTTCATTCATAACTTTGAAAATTTTACATGAAATAGTTGTCGGAGTACACATAATACAATACAAAAGATCTAAGGCTATGTTAGCGGGGAAAACCCCTAATACTTAACATGCCTATACAATAACCTAGCAAGATAAAATAACATAAATCACTAGATGTGGCTGTTAGCATCTCCAGAAGCATCCTGGTGATCTAGAATCCTAGCCTCTGGTCTTGGCTGTCTAGCTCTCCTCTGCTGCTCTCGCAGTGATAACAACTCGGCCTGCATGTAGCTCATCTCTCACCTCATGTCTCTAATGACTCGAAGAGTCTCTACCATATGTGCTTGACATCTACGGTCAGTCTCTCGAAGTGCTGCTAACTCAGCCTGCTGCATCTGAAAGCGAGTCTTATATACCTGATGATGTGTCTGAATGAGAGTACCCTGCAGCTGTAGCTGCGTCTGATGTACCTGGAAATGGGTCTCGTGTGCATACACATGATCACGATGGGTCTGAAGCTCCTGATGTGTCGCCTGACTCAATCCTATCGAGTAAGCCCAAGACTCTCGGGAAGCATAGGCCTCCTCCTCCACCGTCTATACTGTCTCCTAGAGAGTCATCCTATCCCCTATAAGCAAATCGACCCGCTGCAAGTCCATATCGACTCGCTGTGATATACAAGACCTACTATCCTGAGCATCCTCTAGTAAAGCATACAAGTCTTTTGTATCATGCTCATAGAGCTCAGCAAGCTCTGTGACCCTAGTATTGACCTCTCCCACCGTCATAGGTGCTATCTCTGGAACTGCCTTTTCCGGATCTACCCAAGTATCCCTAATATCGTACCCGACATCCCTAATTCCCTGTCGCCTCTCTTAAGCATCTACCGTGCTGACAAACCCATAATCTATCCCCTGACCTCTGGTAGGTCTAGCAGTAGAACTCTCTCCAACCTTATAACGGGAGCCTAGAGTGGACAAACACAACCTCTTGCGAGGTGGCTGCTCAGACTTGGGAATCTTGCCCCTATGGTCAGCAGGTGGTGGTATGTATAGAGATGGTAGTAGTGGTGGTAGTGGTAATGCGGCAATAACTGCATCAATGAGAGCCTGAGTGGATGCTATCCTGAGTGTCTGGATTTGGGTTGGACACCCAGATGATGGTAGTAAAGGTGGTGAATGTGCAGGTTAGGCCATGCACCTAACAAGGCGCTCTCCTGTAGAGGGTGGTGATAGTGAGATAGGTGGTGATGGTGATGGAGTAGTCATGGTCAGAAGTCTCTCAACCTCTGCCTCTGGTGGAAGGGATATGGAAGTCTGTGGCCGGACGGTAATCCTAGCCCCAATAGTAATGTCAGTGGAGGGTGGTGGTATAACAGGCTCTGTTCCCCCAGGTGGGAAAACAGGCTCATCAACAGATACAACAATAGTAGAGTCGGCCGGAGCTAAGTGCTCCTCCTCCTCCTCGTCCTCATCATCCTCATCCTCATCAGTGGCGTCATTCCTAGATGAATCTCCATCATCATCATCTCCATCATCTCCCCCGTCCATAGGATAGTCAACCGGACCATCCTCTATCTCATCATCCTCGTACTCCTCTGAATCCTCTGGATCCTCCTCGAGATCCGACTCAGTAACATATCCGGGTGACTTAGCAATGGGTGAATCAACAGGAGGTAATGGCTGCTCCTCAGCTGGGAACTCATGGTCATCCTCCAATGGTATATACTCAGGGTATATAGGCTCTGGTATGTAGTCAGGATCATGTGCATGTACGAACATAGGCTCACGCTCATCCTCGTCCTGAGGAACTGGTGGTGTCTGTGGATCCTCTGGGCCTGGTACGTAATCCGGTGATGGTGGGGCTACAGGCTGTATCGGGAGTCCGTCGTATCCTAATACGATGACCCGTGGAATGCCTCCCTCGGATACCTCCTCATCGTCGGCTCCCCAGAAGGCTCTACCGGGCTCAGAGTCGGTGTAGACAGAAGTGTATGTGACAGTTGATGAAGCAGAACACATGACTGCTGCAAAAGCAAAAATAACTTATATAAGTATTACTTATAGGAAAGATCGGTATGATATGTCTGTAAGCTTTAATTATAAAAGTCTTATAGTAATATATGTAATATCATTTATATACACCCTACAAATGCTAAAACAATGCATGTCATGTAAGCATATATGTGCTAGATGTAAACAAGTAATGCATGTATGTCCCTCGCAAATCCCATTTGTGAAAACAGTGTTTGAAAATGGTTATAGTCCAGACAAAACTTTTGACCTGGTTCTCTATAACCTTGGCTCTGGTACCAATCTGTAACACCCTCAAATCTGAGTATGCAGCGGAATGTTGAATATCCGAGGGCGTTACTTTATGGATCAATAGCACAAGATATGAGAACGACCACTAAACGTGTCGTTTGAAAAAGATACATTGGATTAACAAAATACTTGTTTGTTACATAAGCTCATGGCTTCAAATTGTTCAACACTATAAGTAAAGATTTCGGTTTATAACAATTATCCCCAAAATGTAATAAGACCTCAAATCTTAAATGTTGACTCCTCAATTATTGACTTCCAATGTATCACTGCACCTCGTGCCTTATTGACCTGAAAAACATGCTTAAAACGTCAACATAAAGTTGGTGAATTCATAGGTTTATGTAAATCAATAGTAGGACCGCAAGATTTCCAAGTGTATGATTAAGCAACAAATGCAAACATCATAAAAAGTAATTACATTTTCCTAAGCTCGTGACACTAAAGCTCGACATGTATGGATGCAATAAATTTGCCAATAAATGCCCGTGAATGATGTTCTAACCCGAAACATCCCAAATCCGACATGTTATAACGTTCGTTCCCGGTGATAGCTAGTCACCCAAACGGGGATGTCAATCCCAAATAGATCTACTCATAACATTCTCGCTTACAATCCAGTAATTGACAGTTCATGATAAAAGGGCTCAGTGGGTTATCGCAACTTAGGAAAACACGTAATCATAGTATAAAATGTACACTTGCGTCCAATTTGTAAAACAAAGCATGTTCTCACCTCAAAAATGTAAATCATTTAAATAATTGTAAAACATGGGGCTATGAACTCACCTTAGTAAGTAGTACTCTGTGGATGATAATATATATCCAAGTACGAATCACACTGTCAAATACCTAAGTAAATACGGCCAGTCTTAGTCTACAAATTTAGGCTAATGACTCAATGTATAAACTACAATAA
>BQNB010133415.1:0-18471 GCA_026074375.1 Tanacetum coccineum
GATGAATCAATTGGGGCTATAATATTTGAGAATAGTCCAAAGGCAAGGACTGATTTTGATATAATTGTTAAACATCATTCAGGCCATCCGCAGAGAGTGAATAAATTGCACTCTTGCTACATGTCTTTGCTTGCCACTTTTGTTCATCTTTGGTGAATAAGGTTATTAGTCGAATATGAAACGGATTGACATCCCCGACACTTCCTCTTCTTCCAGAAAGGATAAAAGATAACAATGAATATGTAATCCGCATACAAAATACATGGCTGTCTTAACCATTATTGTTTACTACCTAGAGGGGTCGACTGTTCACACATGATTGATTACTGTTATATGTTAGTAGCAATACTTAGGAGGGTTAAATATGACTTAGACAATAATAAGGGGTTGTATTGTATTTAGTTTAAATAGAGTTTAGGATTGTACTTAGATTGGGAAACTAGTTGCCTAGCTTGCAAGCCAAGCATGTAACCATCATATAGAATTTGTATTCCATATGGACTGTAGCCTTCATCTCTATAAATAGAGATGAGTAGGATGCTAGTTTGTACATTCTTCCTTGCTCATTAGTTAATTAATACAATGTAACGTTTAGGGTCACGTGTGTGTTTTCTTTGAGCCTCTATTCCGTGCTAGCTTTCAAGGTTTGTTGGTCCCTTTTTCCAACAAGTGGTATCAGAGCCAAGGTTACATTGGTTTTTTGAAGCTAGGTCGACTCAAAGGTGTACAATCCCATCAAGTAATATCTCCTCTTTTTGGTTCGTCGGTTCCTGCATAGCGGTAGGAGAATTGACACTGCGGATTCGTTAACCGTTAGATCGTTATGAAATTCGAATTGTAGGTCGAAGACACATAGATCTAGAATCTCACAGGAGGGATCTTTAATTGGAGGTTCGTAGAGAGAGAGAGAGATAGTAAGTCGAACTTGCTGTTCCAGAATCTGTATATTCTAATTAAAGTAGATTTTGATCAAGGATTTGAAGGCTTAAGATTGTCGAGTTTTGCAAGAGTCTTAGGGTTTATCAAGGTTGGTATTGCAAAGGTTTAATTCAACAAGGTTCAAGCTTCAAAAGGGTTTGTACAAGGTTGAATCTTTAAGCTTCAAGGTGTTGTTTTTAAGGTTCTAGAGGTCATCAATTTTGAAGGGTAAAAAGTCTTCAATGTTTAGTTGATTATCTAGAATCTTGAATTATTGAAGTTTGAAGGTGTTCGCGAGTTTCTTGGTAGTCTAAGTCTTGGTGGTTCTTAGAAAACAAGTAAGGTTTAGCTTTGTCTTAGGATTCAAGAAAAGTGATTACTTAGAGTACAAGGTATAGCAAGGTTGAAGAATTGAGGTGGAAAGATCGAAGCTTTAGGGTTTTCTAAAGGTTAGTAGATCAATCTTTACAAGAAAGCGGGTTTAACACACGGCTTGTGAGACTTGTTTGTAAAGCTGGTTAAGAAACATCTTGACAAGGTTTTTAGCAAGGTCAAAGAAGAATGACTAGTTTGATAACTAGGTTTGACATCGAGAAGCTCGATGGGAATATTATACAAAATCATGGAGGTTCAAAACAAGTTGGATTAAAGCAACTTGGTTCTAAACGAGTTGGACTCAAACAACTTGGTACTGTTTTTGAAACCGAAGTCCATGGAGTACAGGATGAAAAACATGTTTGGTTTGAGGTGGAACTGCAAGGAGCTCAAAGGAATAATGAAACTGAGGATTTTCAGGTTAGTAACAATGATGCTGCAGTGGCTCAAAGACGATTGAAGGACAAGCAACTTGAAGAAAAGACAAACATAGACTGCTTGGTAAATGAGGAGGAAAAGGTACACCTTGGTATAAAGGTGGGGGCAGACATTACGGTAACCGAAGTACCTGGTAAAGAGGGTAATGTTTCTGGAAGGAGAAAAGGAGGTCTAAGGAAGCTAAACTCAGGAATCTACTAATGTACAAGGCCTGGTTAACAAGGCGGTCCCTGGTTCGCGGTTCTAGCATTGAATGAAGATGCTGAGTATCGTTAATGCCTAAGTATTACTCCTAAGGTGGAAAATGTTATATGTTAGTAGCAATACTTAGGAGGGTTAAATATGACTTAGACAATAATAAGGGGTTGAATTGTATTTAGTTTAAATAGAGTTTAGGATTGTACTTAGATTAGGAAACTAGTTGCTTAGCTTGCAAGCCAAGCATGTAACCGTCATATGGAATTTGTATTCCATATGGATTTAGAGATGAGGGGGATGCTAGTTTGTACATTCTTCCTTGCTCATTTGTTAATTAATACAATGTAACGTTTGGGGTCACATGTGTGTTTTCTTTGAGTCTATATTTCGCGCTAGCTTTCAAGGTTTGTTGGACTCATTCTTCAACAATTACATTCGTGAAAAACAAAATGATATAAGAAATGAGTATCTATCAGGGTTATATGATGCTATAATGAAAGGTGACCAAGACAGAAGTGATGTCTACACGAACAATACTTCCAGCGTCTTTCACTGGTGGTCCAAGATATATGTACGCTCATTACCTTGACGCGCCTGCGATTGCTAAGTTTACGGAAACCTATCATTTTTCATTAATTTTACATGCAACGTTAAATTTCTAGAGATTAAAGAATACATGGAGTCTTTTCTTAACGATTGTTGACCGACTCGATATAGTTGATCGGGTGTTTGAAAGAAAAGTTCAAGACTATGTCAAATTTGTACGGAATAAAAGACAGTTTGGTGATGTTACGACAAGTACTAATAACTATATGCTCATTTACAAATATATAGTCCATAATAGCTAAACTTGCATACCAATTTTTGTTATGAAACTAACGTGGTTTTCTTGTTTTTTAAACTTTAGTGCTATATACTTTTGAGTTTAAAAAACGGGGGCTTCTACATTGCCATTTGCTGTCGTGGATTTCCGAACAAACAAAATTTCATAGAGACAAATATGTGGACAGATGTATTTTAGCGGAGCTACCTGTTCCATTTCAGGATCCTAAAGGATACAAAGTCATTTCCGAGTTTATGATGCACGACCCATGTGGTCTTGCAAACCAAGGTGATCCCTGTATGCAAGATGGCGATACATGTAGCAAGCATTTTCCAAAACACTATTGCAACAACACTTACATCGATAAAGATGGGTACGTGCGTTATCGTAGAAGAGACATTGGCGTTATTATAGAGAAGCAATGAAGTTGGACAACAGTTATGTCGTCCCGTATAATTGTCAGCTTTGCATGAGGTACTATGCTCACATAAATGTTAAATACTGCAAACCAACGATGTTCATCAAATACTTATTTAAATACGTATCAAAAGGCATTGACCGTGTCTTGGCCCGTATAACAAGACCGATAGGAGAGAGTTAAACTCCCAGTACTTCTTCTAGAATTCAAGTTGACGAAATAAAAAATTATATTGACGCACGATATGTGGGACCACATGAGGCGTGTTGGAGAATCCTAAGGTTTAATATACATATCAGGGATCATATAGTTCAATTATTGACAGTACACTTACAAAATATGCAACAGATAAGTTTTAAAAGAAAAGACCGGCTTGAATTGGTTGTGGCCAACCCATGTAAGAAAAAGACGGCGCTTACTGAGTGGCTTAACTACAATGCTGAACACACCGATGGCCGTCACCTGACTTACTTAAATTTCCCCTTAGATTTCGTATGGTATGCCACTGACAAGATATGGCAGCGATGACGCAACCTGAATAAACCATCAATCGGAAGGCTGGCATATGTACATACAAGCGTAGGTGACTTTTTCTATTAAAGAATGTTGTTATGCCATCAGAAAGGATGCTGATTTTTTTATGAAGATAAGCACAGTCAACGATAAAGTTTATCCAACAAATAGGGCAGCCTGTGAAGCAATGTGATTGCTTGGCGATGATCTGGAATGGGGATTTGCCTTAGAAGAAGCCGCACTACATGCATCAGCTTCAGAGTTGCACTCACTATATGTTCAGATTTTAATGTTCTATGTGGTCTCAGACCCTACATCTTTATGGAAAAAAATATTGGAGCCAGATGCCAGACGATGTTCCTAACCGGGTATCTACAACTCTTGGGATCCATGAGGTTTATAGAAACGAGGCGAAAATGAAAGGGTCCGTTCTATACGAAATTGAAGCAATCCTGAATTCGTGCTCTCGATAAATAAGCTATTAATGAAAGAAAAAAACTAGAATCACAACTAATTGATGAAAGAAAGAGAGCTTATGATATCGAGGCTCAACAAAGAAAAAAAGATAATATTCGATGTCATATTGAATGATGTAACAAATAATAACCAGGAACTCGTCTTCGTATATGGTCATGGAGGAACGGGAAAAACTTTCCTATGGAGAACTATAATATACACTTTGCGTTCATGAGCAAAAGTAGTCCTCACAGTCGCATCCTCTGGAATTGCATCATTGCTATTGCCAGCGGGTCGTACAGCACACTCTTGGTTCAAGCTACCTCTTGATTTGAAAGACGAGTCAATGTGCAACAATAAAAAACACTAAGATTGCAAACCTGTTAAAGGAAACAAATCTCATCATATAGGATGAAGCGCTAATGAATGACTGGCGTTGCTTCGAGACATTAGACCGAACTCTAAGAGACATCCTCGACGCTCTCGACATCGCATTTGAAGGCAAGACTATGATGGTAGGGGTGATTTTAGGCAGACTCTTCCTGCAGAAAAAGCATTCCGGATGGAAATTATCGGCTCTTCCATTGTTGAATCATACCTCTAGTCCAGTTTCAAAATTTACTTTTTAGAGCGAAACATGCGTCTGCTGTAACCTATCATGCAAGAAAGCAAAAGCGATCACATTTGTTAGAAGTTTAATGTCATTTAAAGTTTTAAAGTCTTTTTCAGTTTCTAAAATAAATGGTGCAGTTACTTGTTATGAACTGTTACCTTTGCTCATATTCATTATGAGTAATTCTAGTTTAAAGCACTTTTATTTTTGTTTAGTAACAACTGATGTACTAGCCTATATATAGGCCTCTTTTCTTTGGTAATAAAACATCAGAAAAACATTGCAGTTTGTAGTATTGCATTGGTGTTATTAGCTCTGTTAATTACCCCAAAAATTATGGTATCAGAGCCAGGTTCTTTCAGAACTGGGCGTGTGTTTTGTGTTTTTTCTTTATGCGTAAGAAATGGCAGCAAACTCGAGCACTCTCAATGTCAGCCAACCACACATTCCTGTCTTCAAGGGAGACTCATATGAATTTTGAAGCATCAAGATGAAGACTCTTTTTAAGTCCCAGGACCTTTGGGACTTTGTGGAATCAAGCTATGTAGAAGCAAGTGATGATGAGGCACGTCTGAAAGAAAATCAGAACTGAGACGCAAAAGCTCTATTTTTCATCCAACAAGCAGTGGATGAATCAATTTTCTCGATAATAGAAGCAACTACCTCAGCAAAACAAGCATGGTCACTCTTAAAAACAGAATACCAAGGATCAGCAAAGGTGATTACTGTCAAACTACAATCTCTTAGACGTGATTTTGAAACTTCTTACATGAAAAACAATGAATCGGCTCAAGAGTATTTGGCGAAAATCTCATCTATTGTAAGCCAAATGCGTTCTTATGGTGATTCAATACATGATGAAGTAATTGTGGCAAAGGTACTAAGAAGTTTAGCACCTAAATTTGATCATGTGGTAGCAGCAATTGAAGAATCAAAAGATCTCTCTACGTTTTCGTTTGATGAACTAATGGGATCTTTACAAGCACATGAAGTAAGGATCAACAGGTTATTTTCAAAAGAAGAAGAAAAGGTATTTCAGACAAAGGGGAAGTTAGATTCCTCATCTCAGCGTGGTAGATGAAGAGGCCAAGGGGGATTCCGAGGTCGTGGTTGTGGTCGTGGCCAAAGCAGTTCCTTATACTGCACTTTCTGTAACAAGAATGGCCAAACCAAGAAGTTTTGTTGGTCTAAACCTAAAGAAGCCAAATATACAGAGGATAATGAAGAGCAAGAGGACTTCTTGTTCATGGGTAAGACCAACACAAAGATAGTTTGAAGCGATATTTGGTATATTGACAGTGGCTGCTCACATCACATTACTGGTGAAAAATCAAAATTTAAAGACCTCGATGAATCTGTAAGATCTCAAGTTAGACTTGGTGATGATAAACAACTTCAAAGTACAAGTAAAAAGAACTACAAACTATAAAGTGGGTATAGCGGAGGGGTTGTTCCAGGAACTACGACCCGAAAGGAGAAATAACTCGCGCTATTCTACTCCTCCGCTCGAAAGGCAACCTGATTGTATTGCTTTGTGGAGCCCACCGTGAAGTAATTCTGATATATTTGGGTTCAAGTTGTCTAAGTTTTAGTCTGTCCTGTTAAATTAGATTGTGAAAAAACAGAAAAACCAAAAATTACTCTTCTTGATCTCTATTTTAGGCATGCGCCCAAGTCGTTCTCAAGCTCGTCGTCTACGTCAACAACAACAACGTCAATCAACAACCAAGTTCTTCCGAATCTGTTGAACTTCCCAAAGTTACGATGGCATGATAATCGTACTAAGGCAAAGAATTGCACCAGGCACCCCACCGCGAGAAGATACGAGGCGCAATTAGTTGGTAGTTTGTTGTTTTTTTTTGGTCCTGAATTCGAGGCCAGCAAATTTTGATAACAAGCATGGATTACTAACTCTTGTCCAGTAAACAAGCAGTTCATCGGAAATACAAAGTAGGACCCACAGCCCACAATCCGTTACTTCAATATAATCACCTCAACTTTGAGATATCCTAATTGTCCCGAACCACATCAAATTAAGTTTATGCTTTTTCCTTTCTCTCACCGGAGGGGCAGCTCCGATATGGCTTGAGAAAGAACCCCCACGATCAATTCAGACAATAGGGAATGACCTCGTTGCTAAATTTTATCAATCAGTTTTTCCCACCTTCTAAAACGTAAATAATCGGACGAAATTACTAATTCCAAACAAAGATTTGATGAGATCGATTATGAGGCTTTGGAATCGATTCAAAAGATCTTCTCCGAGCATGTCCACATCATGGATTCTCGGAGCTTCACCAACTTGATACATTTTACAATGCCTTAAATGTTAATGATCAAGACTCTTTGAACTCTGCGGCAGGTGGTAACTTTTTGGACAAAAGGCCCGCTGATTGCTCAAGCATCATCGAGAGCAAGTCCAAAGTTCGTCACTCCCGAAGCAAAGCCATTGTTGCTAAAGTAAGTACGAGCACTTCCACCTCTGGAATATCTCCCGATGTTGCTGAATTGAAAGACATGGTTAGAGCTCTACTTCTCGACAAGCAGATATCTCCAGTTCCAGCTCCCGCTCCCGTAAAAGCGGTTGAGCAAAGTTGTGTTACCTGCGGTGGTGCCCACTCATATCGTAATTGTCCGGCTACCGATAGCAACAATTACCAGCGATAACATCCAAGAATACGTCTCGCACGGCAGCCGCAGCAAAATTCAACTTAACAAGGAAATTCCGTTTACCGTACCGCGCACACGATGGCAAATCAAATCGAACCACACATGAACACCCGGTTTTCCCTCCATGCAACACAAAGGAAAAACAGCCAAGCAAACAATCAGAATCGTTGGAGACCAAAACCAAAACCGTGGGAAGATTGGATACAACCATGGTCAAATCAACGACCCCCAGGTTCAACAGACAAGCCCCCAATGTATCAACCCCCAGGATTAAGTCAACAACCCAGCTTACCAAGCTCCGCCCGGCTCATCAAGCTTCGTGTTTCAAAAACCTGATTTTGAGAGCTATGTCAAGGCTAATGATTCAGTTATGCATAACATGCCAACCAAATGTCCCAACCATAACTGACTTGGCTCACCAAAATCGTAAATACCTAACCAAGCTTTCTACTTCAAGTTCGGTTCATCTTCCTAGCAATAACCATTGCTAACCCGAAGGGTGAATTGAAAGCAATCACCACCAGAAGCGGTGTTTCATATGATGGACCTCAAATTCCACCTCCGGTGGTGGAAGTTGAAACCGAGGTGACAAAGGACACGGTGCTTCCTAACAAAAGTACCAAAGACGTCCAACCTCCGATAGTCCAAGTTGATGAACCAGTTGTCATGCCTAGAACCAAAACGACTTTACCATATCCATCTAGGGTAACCAAGGAGAAAGTCCGCGAAAAGGACGACCTTTTAGCTTTGAAATTTATGGAAATTTTTCGAAATCTCCACTTCGAGCTAAGCTTCGCGGATGCTCTCCTGCACATGCCTAAGTTTGCACCAATGTTCAGAAAGCTTTTGAACAACAAAGACAAAATCTTGGAATTAACCAAAACACCGGTTAATGAAAATTGCTCGGCAGTCATCCTAAAGACATTTCCCGAAAAATTAGGAGACCCGGGTAGATTTCTAATACCATGTGATTTTCCAGAGTTAGATGAATGCTTGGCCCTGGCCGATCTCGGCGCAAGCATAAATCTAATGCCACTCTCAGTTTTTGAAAAGCTTAATCTCCAAGGATTGACCAAAACTAAGATGATACTCGAGTTAGCCGACCGATCAACTTCCACTCCCACCGGCATAGCCGAAAATGTTTTTGTGAAAGTTGGAACTTTCTACTTTCCAGCCGATTTTGTGGTAGTTAACTATGATGCCGACCCTAGAGTCCCGTTGATTTTAGGAAGACCATTTTTAAGAACGGCAAGAGCCTTGATTGATGTACACGGTGAAGAGATGACATAAACATGATGAACCAAACCGTTGACTTTCAAAGTGGGAGATAAACGAAAAATTTCTCCTACAATGCCAAGAATCATTACAAGGTCGAACTTTTATTGATATAGCTTGTGATGAATATCCCAAAAGAGATTTTAAGGTTTCATCGGAAGTATCAAGCAAATGGAAATTCCACTCCTTACTCTGAACCAATTGTTTATACCACTTCATGTACTTCCCCACCCTCACTACCATTTCGAGGGTATGATTTCAATCCTTGAAGAAAACGAGGCTGAACATTTCTGATACTTCATATAAGCAGGAATATGACGCCGAATGTGATCTCGAGAAGGACATTCGGTCCTTCTTGAAACTATCCTAAATAGTGAGCCTTTATCACTACCAACTCACCAACCATGGGGCAAATTATTATTCCTGTGGTTTAGAAAAGAACTTAAGATTTGTGAAGCCAAAACCAATGAAACATCAATTGATGAACCTCCCGAGGTCGAGCTCAAGGACTTACCTCCCCACCTCGAATATGCATTTTTGGAAGGTGACAACAAGTTACCAGTCATAATTGCTAAAGATTTGAGTGTCTTGGAGAAAACCGCTCTCATAAAGGTGTTGCAGTCCCACAAGCGAGCCATCGCTTGGAAACTCTCCGATATCAAGGGTATTAACCCGGAATTTTGTACTCACAAAATTCTAATGGAAGAGGACTACACACCAGCGGTCCAACATCAGAGACGGGTAAACCTAAAAATCCACGATGTCATAAAAAAGGAAGTTGAAAAAACCTTCTTGACGCTGGATTAATTTACCCAATCTCGATAGTCCCCGTGAGCCCTTTACACAGTGTACCAAAAAAAAGAGATTTACCGCAGTTTGAGAATGAGAAAAATGAGGTTGATCCCAACTCGTTTGGTTACGGGATGGCGGTATGCATTTGACTACCGAAAATTGAATGAAAGCCACCCGAAAAGGACCATTTCCACGACCATTACTGTACCAAATGCGTGAGAGGCTGGCAGGTAAAACTAGATACTATTGTTTTCTCGATGGTTTCTCAGGATATATTTCAAATACCCATGCGACCCAATGATCCAGGAAAAAGACAACAGTTACTTCCCATCAAGAGGTACGGAACCTTTGCCATACCGCCGAATGCCTTTGGCCTCATGCAATGCACCAGGTCAACATTCCAGAGATGTAATGAAGGCAATCCTTCCACGACATGATTTCGAAAAAAAACGATGGACGTGTTTATGGAAGACTTTTCGGTTTTTGGAAGATCATTTCTCAACAATCTAACCCATTTTGGAAAAGATAGCTATAAGCGGTGTGAAGGACACCAATTTAAGCTCTAAAACAGGGAGAAAAAGCCATTTTCATGGTTAAGGAAGGCATTGTTCTTGGAATAAAAATCTTCCAAGACGGGAATAGAGGTCGATCGAGGCTAAGATTGACATATCGCAAAGCTCCCCTCACCCGACTACTGTTAAAAGGTATCCGTAGTTTTTCTCTTGGGCATGAAAGCCGGGTTTTAATAGAGAGATTCATGCCAGAATTTTTCAAAAATACCCGTCCCATGACCCAATTTGCTGAAAAAAGACTCCGTATTATTTCTCCAATAGAGTGTATTGAAGCATTTAACCCTCTCTAAAAAGAAACTAACCGACTCCAATCCCCTGAATGCCCCAGACTGGAATTACCATTTGAACTTTATGTGCCGATGTCAAGCGATTTTGCCTTAGGTGCAGTCCTTGGGCCCAACCGTCATGAAAAACATTTCAGGCATATACACTATGCCAAGTAAAACAATGAATGAGGCGGAATCACGTTACAACTACGACAGAGAAATAAATGTTAGCCGGGGTAACGCATTCGAAAAAATCCGATCTTACATGTCATGAACAAATGCACTGTGTATTACGGATCATTCCGCCCTCAAGTATCTCCTCGCTAAGAAAGATTCTAAGGCAATATTGGCTCCGATTGGGTTTCTGCTTCTCAAGAGTTCGACTTTGATGTAGTTGACACAAATTGAGCTGAGAACTAGCGGCTGAATCATCTATCACGGATTAGAGATTCCCTCACCAGAATTAGCACTATCCAAGAGGGCGATAAATGAAAAATTTTCCTCTTGAAACTCTTAGTTCGATTGCTTTCTTGATGCTAGGTACCTTCATGGTTTTGCTTGAGCATCGCAAAACACCACTGCAGGAAATTTCGTGAACAAAGGGATGTCAACCCAGCAGAAAAGAAAATTTCTTCAAATACTGAAGCAATTATATCTGGGAAAGATCCCTTCTGTTTAAAATCTGTAGCTGTATCAAGGTTTATTCGACGTTGTGTTTTTTGGCACGGAAGCCCATTGTACAATCCTCATGGCTTGGCCAGATGGTCCCACCGGTGGACAATCACGGTGCAAACTACACCACAAGAAAGTCTTACGATTCCGGAATCTTTTGGCCCACAATCTACAAAGATGCCATGAGTTGGTTAAAAAAAACAGCAACTCATCAAGCCAGCGTCAAGGACAAAATTTCACAATAACGGATTGATATGCCCAAAACTCCATCCAAGTTTGTGAGATCTTTGAACGTCTGGGGCATTGATTTTATGGGGCCGTTCCCGTCTTCAAGAGGGAACAAATATATACTCGATGGCTTTGATAAATTATCAAATTGGGTTGAAAGCAAAAGCACTCAACACAAATGACGCCCGAGTCGTTCTGTCAAGAATTTCTTAAATCTCTCTTCGCCAATTCCGGTGCCCCTCTGCAATCAAAAGTGATTCGCGGACCTATTTTTGCAATGACCATTTGCAAAGGTCATGCTTAAATACGGAGTCACTCATCGTCTCTCCACCGCGTATCATCCACAAACAAGTGGACAAGTTGAGGTATCCAAACGTGATTGAAACGAATCAGAAAGGACCGTGGGCGACAATCGTGCCTGCTTGGTCGATAAATTAGAAACGCACTTTGTGGCATTCCGCACACTGTACAAAACACCCATCGGGTGTACTCCATACAAGCTAGTGTACGGGAAGGCATGTCATCTTCCGATCGAACTCGAGCACAAAGCTTACTGGGCCCTTAAGCATACCAACTTTGATATCAAAACCGCGGGTGATCCCATAAAGTTCAACTCAAATGAACTTAAGAGCTCCGAAAGAAGCTTACGAGAATCTTTATAATTTATTAAAGAGAAAAACAAAGAGAATCCATACTCCAATATCAAAAATCGCGTATTCACGTCGGTAGATCGAGTCCTCGCCACTTTTAACTCAAAATTAAAGATTTTCTCTCGGGCAAGCTTAAGACCCGTTGGTCAGGACCATTCACTGTGACCCAAGTTTTTCCATATGGCACTATCGAGTTATCTCAAAACTCGGGGCCAAACTTCAAAGTGAACGGGTCCTCTGTTGTAAAGCATAACATTGAGGGGAACGTACCACAATTGGTAATTACCCGGATCTCCAACATTCCTAATGTCCAAAAATGTAAGGGGTGACGGTCAACATAGCGACCTTAAACAAGCGCTTCGGGGAGGCACCCCATGCTAATTCTATCGAATTATGTATAGTGTTTTTCTTGTTGTGTAAAGTTCACCACTATTGCTCCTCTTCCCATTACCCGTGGTTATGTGTTTGTTTGTTAATTGGTCCCAGGATTTGGCCCGGATTTTGAAGAACCTCTCGAGCTTGTATTTTTTAATCAAGAAGTTTCACAACCTCGCTTCATTTTTGGGAATCCCAAGAATTCCAAATCTCAATCGACAAACGTTTTAAAACTTTTGTACACTTCATAAACGGCCTTAGATTTACGTAGGTGCCCCTTTCAAAACATCGAGGACGATGTTTAGTTCTAGTATGGGGGGGATCTTCGATTATGGATTTTTGCCTGCAGCCGTTGTTGTCACGTAATCCTGTTTCTACCACCAAACTTTTGCAAAAATACAAAAAAATAAAAAAAAAAATTTCAAAAATAAAATAGAGTGTTTGTCACAGTTTCGAACTTTCCTAATGGGGTAGAATGATAATAATTCTTGACTCGATCGGAGGGGCTTGGTTGAGCCCTACTATTTCCCTTAATAGTAAAACAAACTTTCACAGGTGAAGAACATAAGAAGTGATAGAGTTAAATATAAGTTATTTGCTAAGCAGATTCTTCTAAAGCATTATATGAGTAACCATGTATGGCTTTTTCTCCCTTAGCTTTATAATCTCCTAATCATACGTCTCATTTCAATTGACTCAAGTCAATCGATGTTTTTAGAAAAACTTCACCTTTTGTAACTGATTCTTTAAAGCGAATTCTTTTCTGTTCTTAGTAAATTGAAAAGTTAAAATGCCAATAGAAGCCATGAATGAGAATATGAAATGCAAAAATGCAATGAAAGTAAAATTATGCCAAAAAGCATAAATTTGAGTATATGAGAGCAAGTAAAAGATGTTCGTGATATCCCCACTCCGCTAACCCGAGGTAGGGTTCAAACTAATACGAACTTAACTTCAAGGGATTTGGGTGTGTTTGTGAAAATCCTTCACACAGGAAGCGAGTCTGTGTGAGGGTTCAAAACTAAACACCTCTCCTTAGCCATATTAGGAAAAAAAGAAGGAGGTAGATGTGATTACCCTCTACGCAAGCAACGGGTGGGTTTCAAACTAAAGAACAACACCGTGTCGTAGGTTTGTGATATCCTACCAGGGAGCGAGGCCTAGTTAGGTGTTCAAAACTAAAGCAACGATCCTAGCTTTAAGAACTAATGATAGCTAATGATGAAGATGTTCAAAAAGTTCTACATTTAAACAATTTCTGTTCAGCTAAAATCAAGTTACAAGGACCTAATAAGTTGTTGCTTTGAGTCAAGAACATCTTGAAATTACGACAATTGGGAAATAAGTTGAATCTATGGTTGAGAGAATTGAGTTACACACATTTAAATCAAAATATCCAGTATGGGAGTTAAAAGTTCACAGTCATAAAAGATGAGTGCTTAACATTTTAGACTTATATTTGACAAATGATCTGTTAATTGCTTGGTTTGGAACGAAAGAAAAATCGTGGGACGAATGAATTTATCCCGCAAGGACATCCTTAAAACTATTCTATGGATACCGCTTCTCAGTTCTTGAATACCAGTTTTATAAAATATGGGAAGTTCAAACAGGTATTCGAGAAAAGAAAAAGAAAAAATCCAAAAAATATAGGATACTTAGAGAGTACATATCAAAAATGGGTGATAACGGACTTATCAAAGCTAATGATTCTTTAGTTCCCCCCTTGACGAACACTTTTGCTAACTTTTTTCAAGGTAATTAGTCGAGGGGGTTCGAGATTCTTAGTTTTCGTAAGTGTTTTCTTCATAACATTGCGTGAGGACACGGCAATACCTTAGTATGGGGGATTTTGGTATGTGCTTAATTACACATACCATTTTCCATTCTAAACAGACTTAAACGACTAAAAACATACCAAAAATACATTGTATTTGTATGTTTGCATTTCAAGAAAAGGAACAAAAAGATAGCCAAAAGCAAGCAAATCCAAGCACGAGATGGAAAGGACCAAGTCAAGTCGAAGTCTAAAGTCCATCCGCATTGAAGAAAAATAACAACATGAGGGCTAAACTGCCAAGCCGGTAAAAGTTGTATTACAAAAGATTAAAAAGACAAGGGCCAAAACTGCCAACCGGGCAGAGATTACAATTAAGTTATAAGACTTCAGGGGACCAAACTGCCTTCTCCCCCAAAAAGTCTTCTTTCCCGCCCCAAATCTCAATACAACTTGTATGTCGCCCCATACCTTCTCCCCTGCAAAACCACTTCTCACCCTAGCCAAAATCATTTCATCCACCCTACTACCAACCCCCCCAGCTGTATAAAGTCCATGTTGGCAATCCCTCTCCATTCCCAAAGCATTTCGATGGTTGAGATTGTCTCCAAAGAAGCTCAAAAGAAATCAAAGGCTGGGATTTGCTTTAGACTCTCCTCACACAACAAGCACACTTGTTTTTATCTCTACAAAGAAGCACAAGCTGCAAGTCCAAGACTTCGGCTATAAATAGAGCTTTTTGTAAGCCTTTGAGGCATCTAAGTTTAATCTAGTTTTTAGTTTTAATAACTTAGCTTATTTTCAGTTATTTTACAGCTTTTATTTCACTGCTTTGTAACACTTTCAAAATTAATGCAAGTTTGAAGTTTTTAAATCAATACCAGTGTTAAGTTTCTTAAATCATATTGTTTTGTGTTCAAAGAGTTCTCAATACAGCTTGTTTATAAGCTGCCTTAATCAAGTAAATCTAAAAAGTTAAGTAGTAAAGAGAAAATCATACCAATCACTCTCAAATATACCACAGCTTATTGTATGGATGATAAGCCAGTTCTGGATGGGCTTATGGACTCTTACTAACTTGTTTTCTACAAGTTAGAGCTTGTAGATTGTTGATTTAGCCCTGTTTTGAGCAAGGGTGTTGTAAGTCTCTCTTTTTCTTACTTTACTTATTTATTGCAGAACTGTTAGTTCATTTGTTAACACTGTTAGTTTTAAGTTAATACTGCTAGACCAATTCATGCTTATTTAAGTGCTTATTATTGATTAATATTTGCTTATAAGTGTTTTACTTTGTTATTTGATAATCTGTTTTTAATTAGTTTGAAAGAAAAATGATTTTTAAAGGCTATTTTCAACTAACAGTACTAACCTGTAGTTAGTACTGCTAGTTCATTTTAGGAACAGTACTAACTCAACACTAGCAGTACTAACTTAAAGTTAGTACTGGTAGTTATTTTAGTTAATTCTGGTAGTTCATTTTAGATTATCAGCTTATTATCTCTGCTTATTAAAGTTCTTAGCTTTTTGTAGAGTAATATAAAACCATTTTCCTTTACATTCTTTAGGGTAAGCTTATTTAGCTTAGTTTTCCCTTTTCAAAGTATTTCAAGTGTTCATACATTTTAGTTTCCTAGCTTTAATTTATCATTTTATGAACCTATTCTGGTTGCTTAATCTTATGCCCTAAATGCTTATTAGGGGTATTAATTATCAGTTTTTAGCTTATTTTGCCTTATTTTCTTGTTTCATAGTGTTTTGTTTAAGCTAGCAGTACTAACTTAGACCAACAGTACTAACATATAGCTAGCAGTACTAACTTAGACCAACAGTACTAACATATAACTAGCAGTACTAACTTCAAGTTAGTACTGGTAGTGCTGTTGTTAGTACTGTCGCGTTTATCTTGTTTAATTTAGCTTAATTGCTTTTTGTATTTGCTTATTTAGGTAGTTTAAGCTTATATAATTTGTCTTACTTATATGAGAGCTTATTTGTGCCTTAGTGTAAAAAGTTTTAAGTTTTGCCTTTTGACTAGCTTTGATTCTATGTTCCAGAGCTTATGTTTCATTGTTTAATTTTTATGTGCATTTTTGCTATTAGTTTTAGCATCAATTCATTCCTTGTCATATTCAAACACCAATCATCAATCGTCTTTCGATTTTCCATTTCTAGCCTCGTTGGGACATAACGACCCGGGAACACTCTATACTGCTTCCGGTTTCATTGCTCTCGCGGATTATGTCTCTTCTCGTGTGTTGATATTTATTGGTTCATAAGAAGGAGTCTAATTTACGCGAGTCAGGTACGTGGTATTCGATAACTTAGTTGGGATCTAGCATTTCGAGAAATCAAGTTGACGTTATATGTGGATACATGTCTAGGGGGTTAACTTACTTCGGTAACTTCGGTTATTGGTTTCTCGACGTATTAAACACAACACGCGTGTTTTTTTAGAAGAATCTCGTTCTCATTAGCTTAATTGCTAAAAGGTACGACTTTCCTTTTATGTTTTATGTTAATTATATATGCTATTAATGACATCAAATAACGTCTATTTTATAGCATCATTTATCCCATGTAATTAACCCATTTTGTATAATTATTGCAAAGAATTATTACTTAATCATTTGTATTTAAGAATTGCACCAAATCGAACCACTTTGCTTAATAAAAAAAAAACGAAACCACAAAAAAATTACAAACACGAATCAACAACGAAAACTAACAAACACTAAACCCACCCGTGGCGAATGATACCAAATGTTTGAAAAAGAAGAAAATAAGCCGAACATAAATAAGCTCAAAAATAAGCCACCACAACAAAACCACAAACACAACACACACGAATACAATACACCCCCGGTTAGCTCTGGTACCAATTGTTATCCCAAAGATTCACAAGCTAACAAGAATGATCCGGAGGTCGGGGAGGATTAAACAAATAGAAAGCCATATTATTAGTGAGAGAAAAGGGAAGATGTGTGTTTTCTAGAGAGAGAAACACACACACCTTATTACAAAATTATGAATCCTCACCCCTCCATGGAAGTATGGAGGGGATATATATAGCACTGGACACGATCTACTTACTACACTTGACATTTCTAGTCCCTGCGTGTCCGGCTAATATAAACTAATGTAATTCCGTATTAGCCGACATATTTTAAGGCTAACAATCTTCCCCCAATATGTGGGCATACGGAATTACTTACAATGTTCCTATCAAGTACAAATACAACAAAATAAAGTGACATCCAAGGCGCTTCCAATGCTGAAGATGACGTCTTTGTCTTCTAGTCTTGATACTTGTACTCCAGCTTGGATCTTCTTTGTCTTGACTTGTTCTGGAACCATTGTAGTATACATGAGTTGGATTAACTTCCCCCCAATTCATGCAGCATGTCTTTAAAAGCTTTCTTCATAGACTCCTTTTTGGCGAAGTTTCTGAATCAGCTTCCCCCCAAACCAACATCCGTATCTTGAGCAGATTCTAAAACTTTGATGTAGCTAGAAAAAACTTCTATTTGACATTTACGTACACAGCGAAATTTTGTAGAAGTAGAAAACCACATCAAATACTACTGCTACTTGTCATTGGGTCTTGGTGAATATTCGTTCGGGGGTACATGCAAGGAATCAGCAACAATTCTTCTCACGTATGCAGAATACTTCACAAACCATATACTAAGTAAAGTAGTATACACTACTTCCTCCTGGAAGTTGACATAGTAACATCAAAGTCAACTAAGTCCCAGATGTATACGTTTTTCCCCCATGATGGTTTCGAACTCTCGAAAGCATCATTGACGTGTACGCACATATACTCGAGAAGTTCTTGTCATAAGCATCAATCTTAAAAAGTTATGAAAGACATATTTTAGGCTAACACAGCTAACCAATCTATCTCCAAGAAACTGAGCACTTCCTGACGTACTTCTTCTTGAATCTTGACATCCCGCATGATCCGCATCTGCATAAGCTGTTAGTGACATGGCGTTGTCTTTCGAGTACCAAAAGACACGTTTGATAGCTTCAAAGTGCTTTTTAGTAGGCTTTGCCTGATATCTAGCACACATGCATACAACGAATACAAGGTCTGGTCTACTGGCTGTAAGGTACATTAGAGAGCCAACCATTCCTCTAAATCGAGTTTGGTTAACTGGAATCCCCATGAGATCCTCGTCCAGTTTCAATCGATCCACCATTGGTGTATTGACAGGGTCCGAGAGATCCATTCCATATTTTTTTAAGGTTTCGAGAGCATATTTTGCTTGGTTAATAAAGATGCCTTTGGGACTTTGAGAAACTTGCAGTCCTAAGAAAAACGACATTTGACCCATCATTGACATCTGAAATTTGGAGCTCATTGATATGTGCTTAATTACACATATCTTTTACCTCTAAAAACGAGCTTAAATGACCAAAAACAGACAAAAACTGCC
>BQNB010133416.1:0-17269 GCA_026074375.1 Tanacetum coccineum
ATTGACCCGCAAGACCAAGAGAAGACCACCTTCACTTGCCCTTATGGGACGTTTGCCTACCGACGCATGCCTTATGGATTATGTAATGCTCCGGGCACGTTCCAAAGGTGCATGATGGCCATTTTCCACGACATGATCGAGGAAACAATGGAGGTCTTCATAGATGATTTCTCGGACTTTGGGGATTCTTTCTCTTCATGCCTCTCCCATTTAGACAAAATGCTCAAATGGTGCGAAGACACTAATTTAGTTTTAAATTGGGAGAAATGCCATTTTATGGTAAAAGAAGGCATTGTTCTTAGCCATAAGATTTCAAAGTCCGGGATTGAGGTCGACAAAGCTAAAGTTGATGTTATAGCTAAACTCCCTCATCCGAATTCTGTTAAAGGCATTCGAAGTTTTTTAGGTCAAGCCGAGTTTTATCGTCGATCTATTTAAGATTTTTCTAAAATCACCCGGCCGAAGACCCATCTTCTTGAAAAAGATACCCCTTTCATCTTCTCAAAAGATTATGTTGAATCATTTAAAATACTTAAGAAGAAATTAACTGAAGCTCCGATTTTAGTTGCCCCCGATTGGGACCTACCATTTGAAATTATGTGTGATGCTAGTGATTACGTGGTAGGTGGAGTCTTGGGACAACGTAAGACCAAACATTTTCAGCCTATACACTATGCTAGTAAGACCATGACGGATGCTCAAACACATTACACTACGACAAAGAAAGAATTATTAGCCGTAGTGTATGCTTTCGAGAAATTTCGGCCCTACTTAGTCTTGGCAAAGACCATAGTGTATACAGACCACTCGGCTCTCAAATATCTTCTTGCAAAGCAAGATGCTAAACCGAGATTGCTCAGGTGGATTCTCCTACTCCAAGAATTTGATCTCATTATTCGTGATAAAAAAGGAGCGGAGAATCTCGTGGCTGACCACTTATCAAGACTTGAAAATCCCCACCAAGATGTTCTAAAAAACAAGGAAATTACTGAAACATTTCCTCTCGAGACACTTGGTATGGTTACCTTTCGTGGTGATGATAGTACCCTATGGTTTGCCGATTTTGCAAATTACCATGCGGGGAATTTTGTGATTAAAGGGATGTCATCCCAATAAAAGAACAAGTTTTTCAAGGATGTTAAGCACTACTTCTGGGACCACCCCTATTTGTTCAAGATATGTGTGGATTAAGTGATCCGGCGGTGTTTTTACGGCCAAGAAGCTGTTGATATCCTCATAGCTTGCCATAATGGGCCCACCGGGGGACATTATGGTGCCAACTACACCGCCAAGAAAGTTTTTGACTCAGGATTCTTTTGGCCTACCATTTACCGCGATGCCCATGACTTGGTCACCCATTGTGACGCTTGTAAATGTCAAGGAAAAATCTCACAACGAGATGAAATGCCTCAAAATGCAATTCAAGTTTGTGAGATTTTTGCGTTTTGGGCATCGAATTCATGGGCAAGTTCCCGTCTTCACGAGGGAACAAGTATATACTCATGGCCATTGATTATTTGTCAAAATGGGTTGAAGCGAAAGCGCTCCCCACCAATGACGGCCGAGTTGTTTGCAAATTTTTAAAATCTCTCTTCGCCCGATTTAGAACCCCTCGTGCTATAATTAGTGACCGCAGTACCCATTTTTGCAATGACTAGTTTGCAAAGGTCATGCTTAAATACGGAGTTACTCACCGTCTCATCATCGCGTATCACCCACAAACAAGTGGGCAAGTTAAGGTTTCAAATCGTGGTTTGAAACGTATTCTGGAAAGGACCGTAGGCGAACACCGTGCTTCGTGGTCCGATAAGTTGGATGACGCCTTGTGGGCCTTCCGTACCGCATTTAAGACACCCATTGGGTGCACTCCTTATAAGCTGGTGTACGAAAAGGCTTGTCATCTACCCATCGAGCTCGAGCATAAGGCCTATTAGGCCTTAAAGCATTGTAATTATGACCTTGTAACCGCGGGTGATCACCGAAAAGTTCAAATGAATGAATTAAACGAACTTCAGGATCAAGCCTATGAGAACTCTTTGATCTACAAAGAGAAAACAAAGAGGATCCATGATTTCAAGATCAAGAACCGCATTTTCAAAATTGGTGATCGAGTCCTCCTCATTAATTCTCGATTAAATATTTTCTCAGGCAAGCTTAAGACCCGCTGGACTGGACCATTCACCATCACCCAAATATTTCCTTATGTCATTGTTGAGTTATCTCAAACCGACGGGCCAAACTTCAAGGTGAATGGTCATAGACTTAAACACTACTTTGGAGGGGACATACCATCGATGGTTGTCCCGGATCTCCAAAATTTCCCCATGGACCAATGAATACGGGGACAAGTCAAGCTTAGTGACTCATTAATAAACAAGCGCTTCGTGGGTGGCAACCCATGCTTATCCTAATATATTTATGATAATTGATTTGAATTCTTTGTAGTATATATATAATTAATAATATAAGCAAATCTCAACCAACCACCCTTGACCAAGGTGACAAGTTAAAACCTACAAAGAAAATCAATATATATATATATATCCGGAAGTATGAATTCCCGGGTCGTTTTTCCCCAACGAGGTGTGAAATTAACGGTCACGTTTTTTGTTTGACTTTTGGATGCTTGAAAAACAAAGTTATAATGGGTTTTCTAAATCTACGGGAAAAACATATAAAGGCAACGGGAAAACTTAAAAACTACGAGAAAAACAAGCAAAGGTACGGGAATTTAAACTTAAGACTACAGGAAAGCATAAAAAGGCAATTAAATAACTTAAAAATCTACGGGAAGCATAAATAAGGCATAAAAGGAAATCTTAAGTCTACGGGAACAGAAAAATAAAGGCAATTAAACTTAAAACGCGAAAACGAGAACCGGGATCCGAATTCGTTCTTTAAAAAACAAAATTTTGCAAAAATAACCCTACGGATGCAAATTTATTTTTCCTAGGTCCTACATGATAAAAGAAAATTTTGAAAAAAGGATTTTATTTTTTTGATTTTTTAATAATTTTTTATTATTTAAATACTGTTTTAATCTAAATTAATTATAAACAAAATACTAAACTATGGTGGAAAAATCTGAAAAATTCACAGAAAGTACATTTAACTATGTTGGATTTAAGAAAAATAAAAGCTGGAAATTTGGCTTAACAAATAAGCAGTAAATAAGCAAATATGATTAATAAGCTAAAACTGAAAAACTACCTTAAACAATAAATGTTGTAGGGTATAACCTGAAAAAGACCCTAGGGCAGTTGGACGTGTGTGGTGTGTGTGAGGTGCTTGCTAACTAAGGGACAGGTCACAGGTTCGACCCCTGTGCCTCTCCGTTTTGTTTAAACATTTTTTTTTTCAAATTTTCTTTTTTCAAAGTTAAACTTTATATAAAAACAACAACTTTAAAAAAACACTTTTTTCCAATTCTAGAAAATAAGCCAAATTAAGCTGATGAAAAGATGGCAGGTTTAGCTTTTTTACACTAAGTCCTAAAGGGCTTAAACTACTATGCATTTTAAAATTGAATAAGCTAAAAGAAAAGTTAACAAGCTAAAAAAGCAGACAACTAACAGACCTATAAGCAAATTAAACTAGAAATAAGCAGAGTTGATTAAGTATAAATGCTAGAAAAGAGGGGCTGCAAAAGGGACATAGCTATGTCTACTAAGGGCTTAAAATGGCTAAACTTGAGGGCTTATTCTAGGACTAATAAGCAAAAGGACCTAATAAGCTAAAAACTATCATAACCTAGTCTTAATAAGCATAAACTAACTAGATTAAGCAAGGCAAACAAACAAATAAACATAGAAAAGGAGAATAAGCTAATGGCTAAAACTGAAAAACCAACAGCCCATGAGGGCATTTTAGGGCTTAAAAATAAGCACCTTAAAGGAACCTTATGGCTATGGGGCTTATAAGCTCTTAAAGCTAGTCCTATGGGCTAATTAAAACAGCAAAGAAAAGGAGGTTTGAAATAAAAATAAGCCTTGAAAAAGGCTTAAGAAAAGTGGCTATTGGCTTAGTACATGCTGGGTTGGTTTTAAAAAAAACAAAAGGCCTATATGCAGGCCTATGAATAAGCTATAAAATAAACTCCAAAATGAAAATTAGGTAAAAACAGATGAAAATTGGCCTCCAATGAGCTTATGCTCAAAATTTCAGAAGCAGAAAACAATTTTAAGTAGACTAAATTTGAAAATAAAAAAGGGCTTTTTAACTATAAAAGGACTTGACAGATTTTTGTGCAAAACAAAAGTGAACTTGAAAGACTTAAAACTACTGAATTTGGACATCAATATTAACACAAAAACAGTACTAAAAAGAGGAATTTGAAAGCTAAATCAAATAAGCTCATGTGAACTGATCTGTCACATCAGTTTCAAAGAGCTCTTAGAAAAAACCTTAAAACACCCTTTAAGACTTAAAAGCTTTTGAAAATAGATTAAAAACAGTTTAAAAAGGCTTGAGCAAGCTGCCCAAATGACCAAAATGGTTTTAAGACCAGATTGACCCACTTTCACCCCTTAACCCAAACACCCCTTAAAAAGGCATCTTATCAATTTTAAACTTATAAACCTGAATTAAGCAAGGACTTATAGATGATAACCAACACAATAAGCATAATATAGCTAAACAAAATAGATTTTAAGCAAGAAATAAGCTGGAACAAGTTAAGCAGTTTTGGGCATTTGAAAGACAAATTTGCATAAGAAAAACTTAAACTGAAATTTCATTCAACTTAAAAGGTTACAAGAGCTTAAATTTAAAAGACAAAGTTTAACACATAATTAAAGACATAAAAGTAAAATTAAAATTAAACTAAAAACTACTCCTAGATCCTAGTTATCCTCCATTTTTTGTCTTCTTCTTTTTATATAAGCAGTCAAGTGTGCTTTGTCTTCTCTTTCTTGTGTTTGTTATGTTTTTGCTGTAAGAGGAAACCAACCACCATCCTGACCCTTGATTTGTCTTTGGAATTAAGCAAATTCATCTAGGCCCTTGATTTTGTACAATTTTAATCCATGAATGGGAGATGAGGGGATTGCCAAGGTGTATTTGGGGAGTAGTGAGGTGGGGTAAGATGTGGGGTGAAGGGTTTTGGCTGTTTGTTGCAGGGTTTTGTCTAGTTATGGTGAGTGAGAGAGACAGTGAACAATACTGGTTGGTTTTGGCGGGTAAATAAGGGTTTAATCGTTTTTTTGGATACAGGGTTAAGTTTGTGGGTTTGGGCAACTTTGGCCCCTCAAGGTATATAATGATATTGCAAAGACAGTCCTTGTATCCTTCATAATTGGCCCTTGAAGTTTTGTGGTGTTTGCATTGTTAGTCCTCAAGGACTAACAATGTTAGTCCTTGAAGGACTAACGGTGCAAGGGGGTTTAATGGATATGGGCTAACACGGTTAGGGATTTAACAGAAATATGGGTTGGGCTTATTCGTTTATGTTTTGGGCCGTGTGGATTTTAAATAAAGTTTTAGGCTTTTGTGGTATATAAGGCTTATATAGTCTTGTTTTGATGGCTTATTGGGCTGACTTTGCCCAATAAAAAGGGTTGGGTTGGCCCGATAAGTTTTCTTCGGTTTCCGGCTTCGGTCTTGACTTTGACTTTTTTGGGGTTGACTTTTGTTGACTTTGACTTTGACTTTTTGGCTTTGATTTTCCACGCTCTTTACATTCCCGTGCTCGGTTTTGTCGATTTGGCTTCATTTTTGTCCTTTTCTTAGATATCCGTTTCCTGCACAATACAAATACAAAACATACAAATACAATGTATTTTCCGTACATTTTTAGTCATTTAAGCTCGTTTTATTAGGTAAAAGGTATGTGTATTTTAACACATACCAATAATAGTAATGAATAAGTGTGTTGTGAGGAGGCTCGCCTCTTCCTTTCTTGTGTTTTGTGGTTTTTGTTGTACGTCCAGGATTGCCCCAGATTATGAAGCCTCTCGCGCTCGTGGTTTTGTCCTTCGTTCACTCGAGCTTCAATCCTTAGCATGATTATAGGAATCCAATATCCAATTTTTTCGACTAACGTTTATCTTTGAGCACACTTAATAAACGGCTTTAGATTTATGTAGAGACCCTTCTTAAAACATTGAGGACAATGTTCAATTCTAGTATGGGGGGATCTATCGATTTGATTGTGCCTGCAGTCGTTGTTTTCACGTAATCTCGTTTTTACCACCAAAATACCAAAAAAATGAAAAAATTTAAAAATTTTCAAAAATAAAATAAGTGTTTTATCACAATGTTGACTTTCCTGCTAGGTAGAATAAGAATAAATTTTGACTCGATCGAGCGTGTTGAGCTCTTAGCTTTGTCCCTTAACCGTTAATAAACTTGACTAAGCATTCGCGGATCTTTTTATTAAAGATTTTAAATTTGCGAAGAACGAGAAATGATAGAGTTAATTATGAGTAAGATGCTAAACAAGGATTTGTTGGAAATCTTAAGAGCTCATAAGTGTAGTTTGTGGCTTTTTCTCCCATAAGCTTCTAACCAGACTAATAATACGTGCTCTTTTTGAAAATTAAACTTAAATCAATGATTTTTGAAGTACAGTCAATAACAATAATTTTAGTCTTAGTTTAAATTTATACTTAAATTTTCTAAAAAGAAATTTTCTCTATATTGTGGTAATATAAAGTGTTAAATTTTTTTTTGAAGAATGAGGTGATAATAATAATAAAAACTGTGGGCTAATAAAAGTTTACTGCATCTTGCCGGCTCACAACCGATGTTGCAGTCTTCTAAATAAGGCACATAGTAATTATCCGAGACTGATAAAAGTTTGCTGCATCTTGCTGGCTTACAACCGATGTTACAGCCTTCTAAAGGTCGAGGATTTCCTTAGTTTAAAGGATGTATAATTATATTAAGTGTAATATATGTGTGATTTAATAAATATAGGGAAAATCTTTTTTTCTTAAATTTAAATATGCTTTTGAACTAAGACTATGTCGTTTTAAGTTATGATTTTTCTAAATAAATTATGTATAAACGGGAAGTCCAAGGGTTTTGAAACCGAAGATCCGTGAGTCTCGATACTAGTCTCTGTGGGGTGTCAAAAGCCTGGTCACTTAGCCGCAAGGTTGGGATGTGCCGAGACGAAAGTCGCTACATGGGATGATCTTGCCTTCAAACTCATTACTTTTGGGTGGAACGTGAGGCATAGAAATTTTGCAAAACGTTTATCCATAGTTGAAATTCGAAATGGCACATTCACCTACTATATAATAATCGTCAGGAGTGAAAAGTTTCACAAGTTACAAGTATGAGTAGTGTTAGCATCTTTACTTATATTCAACGGTGATTTCATTTTTGAGCTTGGTTTGGGATAATTGAAAAATTGAGGACGATAAATTTATCCTTTTTTGGGCATTTTAAGATTAAAGTGCTTCTTGTTCTATGAACCTAAATTTATGAAAATAACGAAAGTCCATACATTCTAGTTAGTTGCTTAAAATGAAAAAAGATAAAAAAAAATGAGAAAAAGGAAAAATAAAAAAAATATGGTAGTAGTTAGTGTAGATTTATAAAAATGGTCAAAATGGGGCTTTTCAAAACTAATGATTCTTTAATTCCCATTGATGAACACTTAGCTACTTTTCGAGGTAATTAGTCAAGAGGGATTGAGATTCTTGGTTTTATAAAGTGTTTACTTATGGAATTGCATGAGGACACAGCAATATTTTAGTATGGGGGATTTTGGTATGTGCTTAATTACACATACCTTTTACCTGTTAAAACGAGCCTAAATGACCAAAAACGGACATAAAATGCCAAATATATGTTTGTTTTGCTTTGTATACTGTGCAGGTAACGGATATTCACTAAAGGACAAAAATGAAGCCAAAACCAACAAAACCGAGCACGGGAATGGAAAGAGCGTAAAAGGTCAAAGTCAAAGTCAAAAAGTCAAAAGTCAAAGTCAACAAGTCAAAGACGAAGCCGACACCAATGAAATCTTATCGGGTCAACCCGCACCCAAGTTAATGGGCCGGGTCAGCCCATTAATCATTAATCATAAGCCTTAAAGCTTTTAAGCCTTTATGAAAAGCCCAAATCCAAAACCATATAAACCGGCCCAATCCTAAGCCCATTACAACACTTAACAATACAACCTTAAACCTTTTACACCACAAGTCCTTAAGGTTTTACACCGTTAGTCCTTATGGACTAATGTTGTTAGTCCCTATCCCCTAACCTCGTTACCCCATTAACCTAAATTAGATCAAAACCCTTTTCCGCCATTTTCACTGTTCATCTATCGCTTTCACCTCAACCCCTGCACCTCAAAACAAACCTATCACTCTCACAATTCAACCCCACTTTACAAACCAACAATTCCACCTTGGCAATCTTATGGTTTCTCATTCATTGATGAACAAGGACAAGGAATCAAGGGCTTAGATCATTCTACTTGGTGAACAAGCTTAATGAAGGGCTTAGATGATGATTTCGACCCTCTCACACAAGAAACACACCCTCTCATCCCTCTCACAGAAGAAGCACAAAGAGAAGACCCAAGACTTTCTTTATCTTATATAAATAGGACCCTTGTAAGCCGTTGAGGCAAGTAGTTACTTTTTAATCTTTCAGCTTATATTAAGTTTATTTTAGCTTATTGTACTTTTTAAAAAAAGATTTGTACTATTTTTTAAGTCTAATGAAATTTAAGTTTTTATGTTAAATCCTGTTTTTAAGTTAATGCAATTTATGTTTTAAAAACATTTGTTAAGCTCACATAAGCTCTTTTTATCTTTTACTTAAGCTGTTTTACTTAAGTACTATAAGTTTTTCAATAACTTATAGTGTTTGAGTCTTTTTACCAAAAGTCACTCAAAAGCTATTTTGGATGACAAGCCATATTTGGAAGGGCTTGTGGGTTTTTACTAGCTTGTTTTAAACAAGTTAGAGCTTGTAGACAAAGCTCTTAAGAGCTTATTTGCCCTTGTTTAGAGCAAAGGGCTTTGTAAGTCTCTCCTTTTCAATTTTTAGCTTAAAATTGCTTATTGCTTATTTACTGCTTATTGTTGCTTATTATTGTTGTTAATTGCTTATTTATGCTTTCTTATTGCTTATATGTCATTTACTTATGTTTTTATATAAAACTGCCATTTATTAGCTTAAACCTGCTTATTCTTGTTCTCTTATATTAAGTGCTTATTTATGTGTTATAATTGCTTATTTGTCTTCATTTTACCTTATTCTTAACCTGTTTTTAGTTTTTATAAGTTTTCTAAGTGAAAATCAAGCTTAAAATGGATTTTGAATGTTTAAAGGGGTGTTTGGCACTAGCAGTACTAACCATGTGTTAGTACTGCTAGTTTGTTTTTGGTTCTTAAATCAATTTCAACAAGCTTAAATTAAGCCTTAAAGTCAGTCTCTTTTAGTTTTTAAAGCTTAAAACTCAAAGTTAAGATTTGAGCTACAAATTCTTTGAATCTGTGGTCATAAGGGATTAATACATAGCTTATTTGTTTAAATTTTGATTAGGTGCTTATAGGTGTCATTTTCATGCTTGCTTATGCCCCATAATGCAGTAGAATAGATTTGGTTTAGGTGTGTATTAGTCAATTGAGTTTTAGTTAAAAGTCTGTCTTTCATTTTCCTAGTATAGAATCCAGTTTTTAATTGAAATTTTTGATTGGATTAAGCTTGCTTAGGAGTCTAAAAATCATTGCATAAGCTCATTGGGACATAAGCTCAATCTGTTTGATCTTACTGTGTTTTTTAGAACTCTTTTACATAGCTTACAATAGGCCTGTAGTTAGCCTTTTGTCTTTATAAAAACTTGAAAAAACTCAGCATATACTGAGTTAATCAGTCACTTTCATAAGCCTCTTTCTAGCTTATAAGTTATTCAAAATGCTTATTTTTGGCTTATTATGGTAGTTTATAGGACTAGCTTAATATGTTTTTAGGTTTTAGACTTTAGCTTATTGATTATCTAGCTTAAAAGTGCATTTGTAGGCTATTTTAGTAGCTTTTTAGCCAGAATTGCTGAGTTGCTTATTTGAGAATTTTAGCTGTTAGGATTGCTTAAATTGTGTTTCTATTTGCTTATTAGGTTAGGTTAGAGTTCTTGTAGCTTATTTGACCTTAGGATTAAGCTTTTAGAAGCTTATTTGCAAATTTTGAGTTTAGACTATTTAAGTTTTTTAAGGGAAATCTATCTATAAGGTTTTTTAAGATACCTTTCCAGCTTAATTAATTTGCTTCTTTTAGTTAGAGTGTTATTAGGTTGGTGTTGTATTTATTTGAGCTTATTTTGTTGTTACTTTGCTTATTTAGTCCCAAAAAGCACAAACAGTTTAGCTTTGCTTATTTTAAGTTTCTAAAAAAGTGCTTTTGTTAAAGTTGGTAACTTAGCTTATTAGAAGCTTTTTCAAAAAGAAAGTTTCAAAAATAAAAACATTTGGGTGTATAGGGAGGCCCTAGTTTCGAACCCGGGAACTCAACCTTAACATCCCAAATGTTTTAACACAACACACACTCACCAACTGCCCTGGGGTCTTTTTCATTCTTACTTTGCATTATTTAAATTATAACCCTTTTTCACCCTTTAAGCTTTCAGCCCTTCTTTTGCTTATTTACAGCTTATTTCAAAAAGCTGTTTGAACCATTTTATTTTTCTTAGGTTTAGCATAGTTCAAAGTACTTTTCGTGATTTTTTCAGATTTTTTATAATTAGTTTAGTATTTTTAATCAATTTTTTAGATTAAAATTATATTTAATTCATAATAAATAAAATAAAAGTCAAAAAAATATAATTCTTTTTTCTAAAATTATTTTTAATCATTTAGGATCCCGTTATCGTTTTTTGTGTTTTAACTTTAATTGCTTTCGTTTTAGGCTTGCTTTTCCTTGTTTTTACATTTTTAATTGTAGAAATAGAATTACAAATAAAAAAAATCATTCAATCATTCAATCACGCGATCATGAACTTAATCACAATTCTCAATTCACGCCTCGTCGGAAAACAACCCGGGAAGGTTTTTTTTATTTATTTTACTTTGGTCAAAAGTAATCTTTAAAAAAAAACCCTCTTGGAATTCTTCTCTTACTATAATTGATATTATCCTTTTATATATTTATTTTATAAATATATATATATATATATATTAGTTTGAGATCAACAATCTTGATCAATCTTTGAAGTTAATGAAACGCTACAACTTATTTAAACACTTGATGAAGTAATGATGCTTATTTTTATTTGAATTAATTACCAAGTTTTAAATTTATAAAACTCGTTCACCTATGGTCTGCAAATGCACTAACGGACAGAGAAATAGTGTAGGAATGAAGGCTTTGATTGAAAATGATTTGACAAAAATAAAAAGGAACAAAGACAACATTATTTAAGAGAAAGAAGATATGCCATCCTTGTTACTTTCCTATAAATCTTATTACATTCTCTAAGGTGCAATACTACTAACTTAATTTCCGGGGGGCTTTTAGATTCTCTAGGCTTGAAACCGCATCCTTACCTAGCCTATGATTTCGTGGAATAAACCCGCGAAGGGAATTAACCTTTTCTTAGTTCTTAGTGATTAAACCTTCCAATTAATTTGTGGGATATGCTTTTAGTGTTCTCCAAATACTCCAAAGTGTTTCATGCCTCCTACTATGACTAGACAGGCCATAATGAAAGCTTACACCTTAATAGTGTAATGATCTATAGTCAACACCTCATGCCAATAAATTGCTACTTATTACCATGGCTAACTCTCCTACCATGGCTTTTGTACTAAAGGTCTCCTAATGGGCATAAGGCGAATAACCATAAGGATTGGTAATCTTATGGTTAATAGGGGACACTAGGATTCAATTGGTAACTTACTACCTGCTATTCACACAACCTTATTCTAAAACCTAGATAGGAAAGCAAGGATCCTTAAGTACACAACACAAATTATCCAAGAAATCCAATTAACAACAATAAGGGAAAAGGAAACATAATAATCATAACAACAAAAGCATAAATGTGCTAACTCATGTTTGGATTCTAATTAACAACTAGAACAAGCTTGGATATCAAGTTCATGACATCAAAATAACCAAACAGAAGTAGACTATGGAATTAGTTGAGCCTGATCCTTCTTTCTCTTCGTTCTACAGTTTTTTGTGGTGAGAATAAGTGTTTCTCTAAAACCTAGTAGGGGTCAGCGAATGGAGAGGTATATTTTTTGAGCCGAGGTCCTGGGTATTTATAGATTTGATAAAGTTGTCTAAACTATGATGTAGTTGTAAGTGATGAACTACACCGTAGTTCCCTTGATGCAGATAAGCACGCCTTTGTCTTCTTGGTTCGACGTTGTTAGAGCGGGGAAGTTGCGCCGTAGTTATGTAATGGCAAAACTTGGTAACCACTTCGTTGTGAAGCTACATCGTAGTTAGCTTGACGTAGCTACGTCGTAGCTGAGTCTAGAATTTTCTTCTTTCGTCCTTTTGCCATGCTTGGACCGTGTAAATCGTCATTCTTTTCATGTATTGACAAAATAAAATAGTTAAGTACCAAATTTTATGAATATACGATAATAGTGAGCTAAAAACACATGAATATTGATAGGAAATATATAAACTATTTGATGTTATCGAATATTCCTCCACTTGATTTATACTTACCCTCAAGTAGACCTTTTACAATTATTTTTAAAAATATATCCCCTAACTTAAATCGGGATATATGAATTTAAAATTTACTTATGTTATAAAATATCAAAGCTGAACACCTCACAAAAGGGGAAGAAAATCACTTAATTCTCCAAGTGTTCCATTTTCATGGTGATCACTTAAACGCACAGTCATAGCATGTATTCTATCATAAGCTTGGCTAGTACACAAAACTCCACCACTAGAGCTATGGTCTATACAGGTCTCAAAGGAAACAAGGGTAGACATAACAAATAGGCTTATAATTAGTGAATCATTCTAACGATCTGAACCGATACACATGTTCCAGAAAACCCGATATAATCACACATGCTCGTCCAAATCCATGAACAAGACACCTATGATTGCTCAATTCCATAACTCAAACAAGCTAAAGGCTAAAACTAAGAATGACTGAGGGAAGGATATAAGACATGTGATGCACATTTATAGGGTGAAAAATAAAATTACACAAACAGATAGTCTATATTCCATAATCTCCCCGTCACTAGTCATATCCATCCAATAGCTCAACTTCAAAGTGCGGGAAACTTATCATCTTAAATAATTAGCTAGTGCATGATTAATTTTGCCATATAAACTATCAAGGCAAATGTTCACTAGCTCAACCTTCAATAATAGTCGGTTTATAAACGTACCAACTCTAAATCCTCTGTTAATACAAATAATGTCTAAAAACGTTATTTATATTTTTCGACCTCTCAACGTTTTGATAATAACAAAATGTAAAAACGTTTACGATAAAATTAAACGTTTACAAATTATTAATCGTAAAATTCTATTTCTAAGATTAGTAATCACTTAAGGAATGAACAAAAGAATTTTTACAAAAGAATTTCACAAAATTCTTAATTGTAAAATATTTTTCTCTTATCCATCACATTTTTACAAAAGAATTTCACAAAATTAATTATACAACCATACCAGATACAACCATCCCCAAATGGAACAATTTGAATTTCAAATCCCCCCCCTCCTAAATGGAAGGTTCCATACCAGATACAACTATCCCCACAAAAAGACAAAAAAGGAGCATAGTCTACTAGGCGGCCCCTAGATATATGTGGGACAGTCGGGACCACCCTAGTGACCGTTGGATTTTCTTGCCTATAAATACTGCTCCATTCCTTGCAGAAAATCAGACCTCTTAGCATGAAAAAAATAAAGAGTATAATTAATATAAATAGAAATATTTATATGGATTTGATAAAATATATGATTAGCTATAAAGGGTATTTTTGAACCTTACAGAATTTGGGCGAGTTGGGAGTTAAATTGATGCACTCTATATTAAGGTTTGTATATGAGTGTTTTTTGTGTGTACAAAGGGTTGTTTAGACTTTCATAAGTAGTTTTAATAATAAAGCCCTTATTTATTAAAAATGCTAAGAAAACAAAAAGTGAAACAAAGATAAGCTATAAAAAAGGGCTGAGAAAGGTGGCTGTCACAAAGATTGGCTACCTTTTGGTGTTTTTTCTAAAAAGACAAAGCTAAAACAGGTTCAAAAATAAGCTAGATAATAAGCCCTAAATGCAAAAATAAGTTGAAACAGATTGGGTTTGACTCTAAAGGAGCTTATGCTCAAATTTTCATAAGCTAAATACAACTTTAAGTGACCTAAATGTGAAACTGAAAATGGGGCTTTTGAAATAAAAAATGAACTTGACAACCATGACAGATTCTAAACTAGAACACAAACTCAAATACACACTTGACTAAGTTATTCTACTGCATTAAACAGGCATGTAACAGGTCTAAAAACATACTAACAACCATTAAATCAAAATTCAAACACATAAGCTAAATTATGAATCTAAAATCCAACAGATTCAAACCATAGCTACTTAAGATTTTAAAAATGAAATTTAAACAATGACAACCTTTTAAAAACAGTTTAACACTCTTAATTTTGCTAGTTAAAACTGGCTAAAAGACCCCAACCCATTAACTTACCCATTCTGACCCATTTTGGCTATTATGCCAAACACCCCTTAATGTATAGAAATCCAAGTTTTAGGCAGATTTGGTGAGGTTTGGGCTTGGATATTTAACTAACATGCAAGTGAGAGTGTAGATAAGCACAAGTTACAGGAAACAAGGGAAATAAGCACAAAAAGACACAAATAAGCAATGCTACAGTAGATTTTTAATAAAATGGAACTTAAAGGAACTTACAAGCTCCTTAAGCTTCCTGTATGAATTCAGCAATCACAAACACACCTAATGCTCCCCATGGAGCTCTAAAACCATAGCCATCCACAATTTGCTATGCTCCTTGCCTTTTGACAGATTTTTGTATTTTCTTTTTGATGATTTGTATAAATAAGTGAAAATGGAATTAATAACTGAGGAAATTTTAACTTAACAACAGAACTTTCATTAACTTTTTAACTGGTACAATGCTTGTAAAATGGAAATAAGCTTAACAAAGTAAAATTCGTACAAAAGCTAGACTTGAAAATTAAAGACGAACTAAAACTAGATAAAGAGATATATTTCTTATGCGTCTTGGCCTGGGTATTTATAGCCAGCTGAATCTTCTTTGCATTGTGTTTGTTGTGTTTGTTTGGTGAGAGCAAACAAAGTACCAATCTAGACCTTCAATTTGCCTTGGATCCCACGTCCTTTAATCCTGCCCATTCAATGCCCAACTTGTAAGTCTGGATTGCCAACATGGCATAAGGGGGGTTAGTGAAGGTGAGGGTATGGGTTTATCCTTAGTGTAATTCGGTGAGATTGAGTGTTTTGGGGGGAGTGAAGAGTATCCCGTGACCTGTAGTTGGGGTTTGAGCTATGGCGGGAAAATGGGTTAGGGTTAGGGTTAGGGTTTACCAGTTTCAATTTGGGGAAAAGGGGAAAGGTTTGGTGATGGGGCCAAATTTGGTCCCTCAACTCATATCTTTCTATTGCAAATTCAGTCCATGCGGTGTGTAACTTTGGGAGAGTTGGCCATATTAGTTCCTGAGGGTGTGTGTGTTTATTGCACAAAACGTCCTTGTGTTGGTACAAGTATGAGGGTTTGGCAGAAATGCCCCCTCAACTTGTATAGGGTATTTACATGGGTGGTCCTTGTGTATTGTAATTTTAAGGGTTTGGCAGGAAAGCCCCTTCAAGTTACACTTTCCTTGAATTGCAAATTTAACCCTTGTAGTTTTATCTCCCTCTACAACTTTGGGATATGACAATTTTGGTCCCTCAAGTTTGCATTTTCTTCTTTTGGTTGACTTTAACTTTGTCAGGGTTAACTTTTTGACCTCGGCTTTTGACTTTTTAGCTCTTTTTGTTTTCGTGCTCGTTTTTGTCCGTTTTGGCTTTGTTTTTCATCATTTTCATAGATATCTGTTACATGCACAATACAAATGCAAAACAAACATATATTTGGCAGTTTTTGTCTGTTTTTGGTCATTTATGCTCGTTTTATTGGATATAAAATATGTGTAATTAAACTCATATTATAGTTGTAAGTGATGAACTACACCGTAGTTCCCTTGATGCAGATAAGCACACCTTTGTCTTCTTGGTTTGACGTTGTTAGAGCGGGGAAGTTGCGCCGTAGTTATGTAATGGCAAAACTTGGTAACCACTTCGTTGTGAAGCTACACCGTAGTTAGCTTGACGTAGCTACGTCGTAGCTGAGTCTAGAATTTTCTTCTTTCGTCCTTTTGCCATGCTTGGACCGTGTAAATCGTCATTCTTTTCATGTATTGACAAAATAAAGTAGTTAAGTACCAAATTTTATGAATATACGATAATAGTGAGCTAAAAACACATGAATATTAATAGGAAATATATAAACTATTTGATGTTATCGAATATTCCTCCACTTGATTTATACTTACCCTCAAGTAGACCTTTTACAATTATTTCTAAAAAGATATCCCCTAACTTAAATCGGGATATATGAATTTAAAATTTACTTATGTTATAAAATATCAAAGCTGAACACCTCACAAAAGGGGAACAAAATCACTTAATTCTCTAAGTGTTCCATTTTCATGGTGATCACTTAAACGCACAGTCACAGCATGTATTCTATCATAAGCTTGGCTAGTACACAAAACTCCACCACTAGAGCTATGGTCTAAACAGGTCTCAAAGGAAAAAAGGGTAGACATAACAAATGGGCTTATGATTAGTGAATCATTCTAACGATCTGAACCGATACAAATGTTCTAGAAAAGCCGATATAATCACACATGCTCGTCCAAATCCATGAACAAGACACCTATGATTGCTCAATTCCATAACTCAAACAAGCTAAAGGCTAAAACTAAGAATGACTAAGGGAAGGATATAAGACATGTGATGCACATTTATAGGGTGAAAAATAAAATAACACAAACAGATAGTCTATATTCCACAATCTCCCCATCACTAGTCATCATCCATCCAATAGCTCAACTTCAAAGCGCGGGAAACTTATCATCTTAAATAATAAGCTAGTGCATGATTAATTTTGCCGTATAAACTATCAAGGCAAATGTTCACTAGCTCAACCTTCAATAATAGTCGGTTTATAAACGTACCAACTCTAAATCCTCTATTAATACAAATAATATCTAAAAACGTTATTTATATTTT
>BQNB010133417.1:0-18470 GCA_026074375.1 Tanacetum coccineum
ACCTTGAAGTATTGTTTGAGAGGAAGTTAATGTTCTTGGATCACAGTTTTTAACTTTTATTCATGGGTTATGCATAAATATGGATCCTCATGAATTCTCACATGTCTATTTAGTCTTTTCTAGTGTGCTTGTGATGAATAAAGGCATGTTGTTGTATAATTATTAAAGACAGAGTTAATACTGTTAAATATCTCTTAATACTACTTGGCAAAAGTTAGTACTGCTGAGTCAAAGTTAGTACTGCTGGGATGTCATAAGAGCCAAAGTTACAATTGTTGAGCAAATTCTTAACCCTTGAAGCATTGTTTGAGGGGAGGCTACTTATGTTAATAGTCAAGCATGGATGAAAGGACATGAAATACCAAATTGGTTTAAAAAGAATCAAAAACATCTTGGCATGTCAAAAGAGGTCGGGACACCAATATACCTCAGTTTAGTGGCCCACTGTAAAGGTTGGTGATGAGGCTGTCCATAAGGAGTTGGGTGACAGAATGGAAAGGGTTGCCACTACTGCTTCTAGCTTAGAAGCAGAGCAGGATAGTGGTATCATCAAATAAAACCCAATCCATGGCAACACTTAATGGATCAAGTCCTTAGGGAATTGGTTCAGGTAGTGGTCCCAGGTGCCAAGATACCATATTGGGGGTGTAGATGCTCAAACTTGGTTTAAGACTACATCTAAATAGTCCAATGATCCACCTCTCTCAAGAGGTTACACACTTAGAAGTGGGGAGGATAGTCTAAAACTATTGGAATTGATGGAAAATTGTATAAAGTTGTCTGAATTAGTAAGAAAAAGAATAGAGAGATTAAGTGAGCTGAAAAACAGAAAGAGAGTTGTATGATAAAAACATAGAGTAAATTGGTGAGCAAAAAGAATTGAGAGATATCGTGTGAGCATAAAAACAGAAAGAGAGATTGTGAGAGTCAATATTTAGTATGATACTGGTATCTCAATGTTAGTACTGCTGGGCATTACTTAGTACTGCTGGGCATTACTTAGTATTGATAGTCATATTTTAGTATTGTTGTGCTTAGAGTTAGTATTGCTAGGCTAATATTAGTACTGCTGGGTGACCGTTAGTACTGTTTGAGCCATAACAGAATTTCCTTTTCTAAATATAGTCGTTGTGAAATTTCCGCCAACTACTTCGCCTATAGGTTTGACTAATTAAAGAATTCAAGATCTTTCTATATAAACATAAGATTTCTTCAAGATAAGTACAAATCTTATTCAGTCGGTGCAATTTAAAACCTTAAAAACTCTCTCATATCTTAATTACCTCTACCATACACTTATACTCTCTCCCACGACCATATCCCATAACCTTAATTAACTTTATCTTCATCTAATGGCGAATTTAGAATTTTGATAAGCACAACATAGTTGCATACTTAGAGAAGTCAGAAGGAAGTGAAGGGTTTCATGAAATCATTGATTTTCTCTCTGTGAGTCACATCTACTATGCCCTCACTATAACTCCAACCATTTATACTTCTCTTATTGAACAATTTTGGCAAACTGCTGCTTTATGAATAATTGATGATGGAGTATTGAGTATTACAGCAACCATTGATAAAAAGGTCAAGATAACAGTTTTCGAGGGCTCCATTAGAAGGCATCTTAAGCTTGAAGATTCTGAAGGCATTCCCTCTCTCCCTACTGCAGAAATCTTTGAGCAATTGGCTCTTATGGGGTATGTAACTACTTCTGATAGCCTTACTTTTCAAAAGGGACACTTTTCCCCACGGTGGAAGTTCTTTATTCATACCATACTCCACTGCTTGAGTCCTAAGAAGACTGCTTGGAAGCAGTTTAGTAGCAACATAGCTACTGCTATCATATGCCTGGTAACAAACAAGACTTTTAACTTTTCAAAATTCATCTTTGATGCCATGGTAAAGAATTTGGATAGCACATACAAGTTTTTAATGTATCTTTGATTCATACAAATCTTTTTGAACAAACACCAAAGACATCTTTTCCCCTATACAAGAACCTATCCTACTCCTTCCCTTACACACAAACTATTCAGCAACATGAAGAGAGTCTTCAAGGGATATTCTATGGTGATTACTCCATTGTTTGACACAATGCTAGTTCAGCATCAGGGTGAAGAACCATCTATCCAAACCACTCCTGAGACATCCCCTTCCAAAATAACATCTTCACCATCCTTATCATCCCATCACACATCAATCAGTTCCCCATCCACCTCACAACCACTCATCACACCTACTAAGGAGGCTGCTCCAATGCCCCATGAATCACCTCTCCATAGTGTTCACTCATGTAGACGTGATAAGGGCAGTATGCAACAACATAAATTGATGGATTTGGTTACTAAGTTAACAGATAGAATTGAAGTTTTGGAGGACATGTAGAAAACAAAGAAGACTTATAGTACTGCTCTTACAAGACTTATCTTAAGAGTGAAAAAGTTGGAGAAAACTGTCAAGACATCCAAAGTTAGGAGAAGGGCCAGGATTGTTCTTTCAGAGGATGAAAATGCTACAGAGGATTCTTCCAAACAAGGGAGGAAGATCTCTAATATTGATATAGATCCTACAATCTCATTGGTACAATCTCAGCAAGATATGGAATATGATTTTGATGTTAGTACTGCTGAAGGATTTACCACTGCTAGTACTAGTACTGTTAGCCCTCCAAGAGTTTCTACTGCTGAAGACATTAGTGGTGCTGAAACACTAGTCTATATTAGGAGGAGTGCATCAAAAGAAAAGGATAAAGGAAAAGCCATTATGCAAGAATCTGAGCCACCAAAGAAAATCAAGAAAAGGGTTCAAGTTCAAATGAGCATTGATGAAGAATTAACTAAGAAGGTATTTGAGGAAGAACAAGCTAGATTCAATGCTGAACAAGAAGCTAGATTTAAGGCAGAACAAGAACAAGAAAGGATTGACTTTGAAACAGCTTTAGAATTGCAAAAGAAGTTGGATGAAAGAGAAGAAGTTCCAGCTAAAGAAGTTCATGATATTGATTGGAGTGATCCTTCTGTGTTAAGATACCATGCTCTTCAGAATAGACCTTTCTCTGTAGCTGAAGTCAGGAAGAACATGTGCATGTATCTGAAGAATCAAGGTGGATACAAGATGAGTCACTTCAAGGGAATGAGTTATGAAGAAATAAGACCTATATTTGAAAGAGTATGGGATCAAATTCAATCCTTTGTACCCATGGATTCTGAAAAGGAAAAAGGTAGTGAAAAGAAAACTAGAGGAAGAAGAAAGAAATCACTTGCTAGGAAAAGAGCAAAAGAAACTCTTAGTGAAGAAAGTGCTAAGAAACAGAAGTTAGAAGATGATGCTGAGAAAGAAGAACTTCAAGTTTACTTGAACATTGTTCCAGAAGAAGAAAGTCTTGATGTTGAATCATTAGCAACAAAGTATCCAATAGTTGACTGGGAGACACAGATTCTAGCAAATGATAAATACTATTATCAAATCAAAAGAGCAGATGGAAGTGTTAAACATTACAAGATATTTAGTGTAATGCTTTATGATTTTGATAGGCAAGATGTGCTGGAATTGTACAGATTGGTCAAGGATAGATTTTAGACAGCAAGTCTAGAAGGTTATGACTTATTGCTTTGGGGAGATCTAAAGACATTAATTAAACCAAATGAAGAAGATGAAATATGGAGAAATCAACAGGACTGGAATCTGATAAATTGGAAGTTACATAATTTTTGTAGAGTTCATGTGATTTTAATGGATACTGGTTTAGTGATTCACATGATGGTTGAAAAGAAATATCCTCTGTCACAAGATACTCTGTCAAAAATGTTAAGTAAAAGGCTTGAAGTAGATCATCAAAGTGAAATGGGTTATGAGCTCATCAGGTTTGTCAAGTCACAAGTACTGCAATAGAAGAGTGTTTGGAAGCATCCTCACCAGTGCAGACTAGAAGATTTGATTCAGAAGAAACTTGAGATTTGAAGGTAAATCACAAGTTTAGGGGAGGATTGTTGGGAATAAATCTTCAACTTTTAGTTTAAGAACTTAGTACTGCTCAGCATATAACTACCAGTACTAACTGGTTAGTACTGCCAGAAGGAAAATTAGTACTGCCAGTACTAACTTAATACTGCTAGAAGACTTAGTACTGCCAGAGAAGATTAATAATGCTAAAGGAAGTCAGAGATTGTCAGAAGATAAGGATTACTTGGAGATGAAGATTAGAAGATAATTATAGAATAGATTGTATCTGAATATTCTATATGTTTATGTTTATCTTTAGTATATGTTGTAAGCCGACTAAGACTCCTTAGTCTATAAAAGGAGGCTCTAGGGCATTAGTTAAAAAACAAGTTTTCATAGTTGTCAAGTCGATTTAGAAAAGCTTCAAGGTTGTAAAACCCTAGTACTAGTGAAGAGTACTCGTATTATTGATCTAATAATATTGGATCGTTTGGTTATATTCATTGTTCATTCTACTGCATCACAGTTTATTGTTTTATTTATTATACTTCTAGATATTAAGGTGTAGATTCCGCATACACTTTAGTATACATACAAAGTTTCTACAACAAGTTATTTTGGATTTATCCAAGGTAATTTAACCTTAGACAAGCTAAGGAATCGATCAAGGTTTGGGATCAACACGTGTTATAAACCAACAATGTAAAATTATGTTGTATATTATTTCTAGTTGGTCGCAGTTATAAGCCAACTATGTATTTTCAAGTATCAAGTGGTAGATATCGCCACTAATGTTGTAAAGTATGCATATTATGGATGATTGGGAGTTGACCGTTATGGGAACGCTAACTAAGCGCGTTTTTGTTGATCTATGATCAAGACATTTATGTCTATGATTTTGTGTCTTTTTCATGGGGATGGTCGGGAAAGTAACTAGCAACATTGTTCGTTATTTGTTTGGACTTAATCTATTTGTTTTGTTCTTTTTATTTAATAATAATTATTTTTCCTTTCCTAATTCGTAACCTTGGGTGTAAGATCCCGATTAACACTTCATAACATATATATCATACACGAAATCAAACTAGAAAGGAGAAAGAGAGTGAGTTGTTTAGAGAGAGAAAGAGGAGAGAGAAATGAGAGAGAAAAGAGAAAAGAGATTTTTAGATAAATGAACAACTTCCTTTTTCTAAAGAAGAAAAAGTATATATACCCCGTCGCGTTGAAGGTACGCGCGGGATATTTAACTAGGACCCGGGCTCGGGTTTTGCTTGGGATTCTATCAGAAGTAGTTACTATACCCATAAGAGCCGATTGCTCTAAATTTTCTACAAGTAGGGAGGAGGGATTGCCTTTAGAATCTTCAATCTGAGTTGACCTTCTAACACAATGGCCTCTCTTTTCCCTTACAAGAACCTATGCTACTTCTTCCCTTATACACAAATTGTTCAGCAACATGAAGAGAGTCTCCAAGGGATATTCTGGGGTGATTACTCCATTGTTTGACACAATGCTAGTTCAGCCTCAGGGTGAAGAACCATCTATCCAAACCACTCCTGAGACACCCCCTTCTAAAATAACATCTTCACCATCCTTATCATCCCTCTCCATCAATCAGTGCCCATATAACTCAACCACCCATTCACACTACTGCGGGTGCTTGCCTCATTGACCCTATGAATCAATCTCATAGTGTTCACTCATTTGGGGCGGTTTTTTTTTTTTTTTTTTTTTTTTTTTTTGGACGTGATGAGGGCAATATGCAACAACATGAATTGATGGATTTGGTTACTAAGTTGATAGATAGAATTGGAGTTTTAGAGAAGGACTTGCAGCAGACAAAGAAGACTTATAGTACTGCTCTTACAAGACTCATCTTAAGAGTGAAAAAGTTAGAGAAAAATGTCAAGACAGGCAAAGCTAGGAGAAGGGCTAGGATTGTTATTTCAGAGGATGAAGATGCTGCAGAGGATTCTTCCAAACAGGGGAGGAAGATCTCTGATATTGATACAGATCCCACAATCTCATTGGTACAACCTCAGCAAGATATGGAATATGATTTTGATGTTAGTACTGCTGAAGGATTTACTACTGCTAGTGCTTCTATTAGTATTGTTAGCCCTCCAAGAGTTTCTACTGCTGAAGACATTAGTGGTGCTGAAACACTAGTCTATATTAGGAGGAGTGCATCAAAAGTAAAGGATAAAGGAAAAGCCATTATGCAAGAATCTGAGCCACCAAAGAAAATCAAGAAAAGGGTTTAAGTTCAAATGAGCGTTGATGAAGAATTAGCTAAGAAGGTGTTTGAGGAATAACAAGCTAGATTCAATGCTGAACAAGAAGCTAAATTTAAGGCAGAACAAGAACAAGAAAGGATTAACTTTGAAAAGCTTTAGAATTACAAAAGAAGTTGGATGAAAATGAGAAGTTGCAGCTAAAGAAGCTCGTGATATTGAGCTGAAGTGATCCTTCTGTGGTTACGATACCATGCTCTTCAGAATAGGACCTTTCTCTGTAGATGAAGTCAGGAAGAAATGTGTATGTATCTGACAGATCACGGTGGAACAAGATGGAGTCACTTCAAGGGAATGAGTTATGAAGAAATAAGACCTGTATTTGAAAAAGTATGGGATCAAATTCAATCCTTTGTACCCATGGATTCTGAAAAGAAAAAAGGCAGTGAAAAGAAAACTGGAGGAAGAAGAAAGAATTTACTTGCTAGGAAAAGAGCAAAAGAAACTCTTAGGGAAAAAAGTGCTAAGAAACAAAAGTTAGAAGATGATGCTGAGAAAGAATAACTTCAAGTTTACTTGAACATTATTCCAGAAAAAGAAAATCTCAATATTGAATCATTGGCAACAAATTATCCAATAGTTGACTCGGAGACACAGATTCTAGCAAATGATAAATACTATTATCAAGTCAAAAGAGCAGATGGAAGTGTTAAACATTACAGGATATTTAGTGCAATGCTTTATGATTTTGATAGGCAAGATGTGCTGGAATTGTACAGATTGGTCAAGGATAGATTTCAGACAGCAAGTCCAGAAGGTTATGACTTATTGCTTTAGGGAGATCTAAAGACATTGATTGAACCAAATGAAGAAGATGAAATATGGAGAAATCAACAAGACTGGAATCTGATAAACTATAAGTTACATAATTTTTGTGGAGTTCATGTGCTTTTAATAGATACTGGTTTAGTGATTCACATGATGGTTGAAAAGAAATATCATCGTCACAAGATAAACTTTTGTCATAAATGTTAAAGTAGAAGGCTTGAAGTAGTTTGTCAAGTCACATGTACTTGCACTAGAAGAGTGTTGGTAGAATCCTCAGCGGGACCAGACTAGAAGATTTGTTTCAGAAGAAAACTGGAAATTTACAAGGTAATTCACAAGTTTAGGGGGGATATGTGGGAATTAAATTCTTCACAAGATTAGTTCAAGAACGTATTACTTCTACAAGTTATAACTATACAACACTATATGGTTTTAGTATGCCAAAATGGAAAGTTAGTATGCCAGTACTAATTTATACTGCTAGAAGGACTTAGTACTGCCAAAGAAGATTAATACTGCTAAAGGAAGTCAGAGATGTCAAAAGATAAGGATTGCCAGAAGATAAGGATAACTTAGAGATGAATATTAGAAGATAATTATTGAATAAATTATATCAGAATATTCTATAAGTTTATGTTTATCTTTAGTATATGTTGTAAGCCGACTAGGACTCCCTAGTCTATAAAAACAGGCTCTAGGGCATTAGTTGAGTATGTTGTAAGCCGACTAGGACTCCTTAGTCTATAAAAGGAGGCTCTAGGGCATTAGTTAAGATACAAGTTTTCATAGTTGTCAAGTCGATTTAGAAAAGCTTCAAGGTTGTAAACCCTAGTACTAGTAAAGAGTACTTGTATTATTGATCTAATAATATTAGAGCATTTGGTTATATTCATTGTACATTCTACTGCATCACATTTTACTGTTTTATTCATAATACTTCTAGATATTAAGGTGTAGATTCTGCATACACTTTAGTATACATACAAAGTTTCTACAACAAGTTATTTTGGTTTTTATCAAGGTAATTTGACCTTAGACAAGTAAGGAACTCGATCAAGGATTGGGTAACATATATGTATCATCATGTCTTCGATGTTCATTAAGACGAAGGTCTTGAGGAAGTCGACTTCTTGATATGTGTATTAATAATTATCGGCTCTTTCATATTCCATCTCTCTCAGATACCCATACCCATGTTTGTTCATAACCTCGACCCGAGTTACTGCCAGAATACGTTTAATAGAATATACATTATGTCTGGATTCTAAGCCTCGTGCATACCTATAGAAGGTCTTACGTTGTTATCTCCAATGAGAAATACCTCATAATGCATATTTATCATAGGCAACTTTAACAAGACTTCATATGTTTGGAACCATATCCTCAATGCCTGGAAGATCATATTGAGCTGCCTTTGTCTTCGTTATGGATGTCGTATAGGTCATGGTCGAAATTCCTCCTTGTAAATACTTGAGATCGTTGTTGAAGAAGTAGTCAACCGGTACTATTTGACTATTCCCATTCATGACCAAAGGTAGGGGTTTGGTAAGATCAAATAGATAATCACCGCCTTCTGGGTTTTTCCAATCAAGTTTCTTTAATAAAGCTTTGTAACATTCTCCAAAGTCATACTCCAACTCAGCATAATTGGAACGTGTGCCTTTGAGAAGTTTGAATGCTGGCCCTAACAAGGTTTCTTGAGTCAGATTGGTAATCTTTAGGCCGTTCATGATGTATGCAGAGAAGTCTATAGGAGAGCTCATCAATTCATCAAAGGTCTTTGACGGTTTATCAGCAGAAGATGCAAGGGTCATTAACCAACTTTGAGTAGGTCCTTGTTGTGGAGTCTTGCCTTTATTCCAATCAAGATCAGCGGGTTCTTGAGTTCGTTTATGTTTGGTAAACCAATCACATTTAGATGCAACCTTTCCCTTAGGTTCTTCATCATCATTACCCGGGTTCTCCTCTTGATCTTGTGGCATATCCGAATCTGTAACCTTAAACTCTGGTTCCTCTAACTGAATAGACTTACTAGAAGATTTTGATTGAGACTTGGCGCCTTTGGATGAGCCAAACTGTGATTCTTTAGCTTTCGTACCTTTTATTGGTTCTGCATCCTTGTTAGTCTCCCTCTTCTTCAACCCTCGGTCTGATCCAGCGAAAGGGTCTTCATCTTTATCTTTATCTTTTTAGATTCTCTTCAACGAATACACTTTATCTTAAGTAGAGAAGAGACTCTTGTCGAGGTCATAAGACTTGATCAATCCATCTAAGCATTTCTCTGAGGTTCAGGAGCTGTAGATATGAGTGACTTTCATCCATTTCTGTCTAGATTGAAGAAAATCTTCTTAATCAAATGCTATAAGGTGTTTGTAAGAGCAGCTTCATATGTAAACTTTAGTTGTGAAGACTCCTTGGCTAGAATACCGCAATGCTCAAGTGATCCCAGTAAGTATCCATGGCTATGGATTACAGGGGTGGTGGTAGGTAAAGTAGACACCTTCCTTCGCGGAAAACTCATGTGAGGCCACGCTTGATTTCTTGACCTCGCGCTTGTGATCACCCTGCTCCCCTTACACCCGTGCCTCTGCGATCCCCCCCCCTGCACGCAAAGGTCCTCGCTATGCAATTCGTCTCTTGTAGCTCCTAGTCTTGAGTCTAGGTGTTCATCTACTAGAGCAGTCACTTGAGTATTGAGAGGATCGTTCCTTTTGAGTTCATCAACTTCTTTTTCCAATGTTGTGACTCTGTTGTCGAATTGGAAGCCTGATGCGAAATTTAGAAGTATAGATGAAGGATTTGTTGCTTCAATTGTTGGTGGTAGAGTTGGTGTTGATTGTTGCGGTGGAGGAGTAAAGGATGGTAATGATTGTGGGATGACGGTGGTGAATATTGGTGAAGATTCAGTGATAACCAAAATAGGTATTGTGATAAGTGTAGGTGTTTAATTGCTTGGTACCTCATGATGGACATAAACATCCATTGGAGAAACGATTTCTGCATCTGTGTGAGGAATATCTAAGAAATTTAGGAATTTAGATGCCAAGTTGGATGAATGAGAAGAGATGGTAACTGGAACTTCAGTCTTCTGTGGAACAGTAGAAAGTGTCACATGAGCATCTTCTATGACTTGCGAGATCTTTGGATTTTCATTCCCTTGTTGGACGTTAGTCATTTCAGCATCGGTACCCTCCTTTTGAATAAACTATTCATCAGTAGTAACTAGTTCATTCAACCTTAAATCCACATCATCATCGAACTAATTGATAGTATAATCCATTCCTTCATCTTCATCACCTTTAGCTTCAGCTTTATCTTTAATCTTTGTTTCATCTTCATCATCAGTATCATTTTAACAAACTCATCATTCTTTTCTTCATCAGTTTCATCCTCTTCTTCATTTTCCTCTTAATCAGATTCAGAACCCGATTCATTCTCATCAGTTTCATGCTCGGAATCTGACCCTTTTTCACTATCAGATTGGGTATTGTCATCACTACTATCTCTCTCTTGATCACTACCTTTACTCCTTGAGTCCAAGTTCGTTATTGCTCGTCTTTCTTATCCTTTCCCTAAGATTCAGCTTCACTTTCAGTTGATTCTTCTTCAGTCACATCGGGAACCCTGGTTTAACAACTAGTTCCTTCATTTCTGACAGAAGTTTTGATTTTTGTATAGCACTTGTCCCAACCACCCCACCAATCCCCCCACCCACACCCCCACCCACCATTTTTAGAGCAAGTTTTGGTAACAGAGTACCAGAACCATTTGGATGGTCCTGTAAAAGTCCCTCAAAATATTCTTTCTAACTTCTTCATACTGAGCTTCTTCAGTTAATGCCACCTCAGAGAGCAAATTAATTCCTTTGCATCTTCATACTACCTTGCCCCCTAATATGGTTGATCCACTTTTAATATATTTCACATGCACTTAGTGTACTCTTAGGGGCCGTGTAATAGTCTTCATACTACCTTACGTGTGCGTCGCTCTAGCGGAATACTAAGTAAACGACGGGTTCATGTAATTCGTTCATGACTTAGGAAATAGTTACACAGATCATCACAAGGGTGACAAGGCAACAACACTAGGAGAAGCAATCTAGGGAGTAATACATGATTAAATAAACACAGTCTTTTATCTTATTGTTATCACCATTAGCGTAGAATATATTTAGTTTAATAGCTAAAACCAAACCACCTCTCCAATTATATGATTTACTTGCTTTCCATAAAATATAAAAATACAAAAATAATCTTCCCTTAACCCTTAGAATTCTAGTAAACCGTGATTAAGCCATCCCAACCTATTCCCCCAGTAAACGATAACAACCTCCCGAGTCTTGCCTATACTACTACTACAACGATTAGGTGCTCTGCCTAGGGAGTTGTACAACTTCTTGTAGAAGTCCTATGACGACCGCATCAACTAATTTCTCTGTTGTTAGCTTAAGACATGAAGTCTTCCCACAGTAGAGCAACATAATCAACATTCTTTTGTTTAAACATAACCCACAAGATTTGAGCTTTGGATTTCCTAAGTCTATCAAGTCCTGTTGTTTTCCCAGAGATGTACCTATTGATGATAGCAGCAAATATTCTCCAAGGCTTGTGTATTTGATCAGTATGGATTGCAGAAAGAATTTCACGCTTTCTAGTGTAACCAAGTTCCTAGATAAATGGAATCAATTCATCTTTGGATGGTGGTTTAACAAACTCTTGGTTGTGAAGTCTGGGACAAATCTGAAGAATTTCATGAAAGACTTCAGTGTCAACTCTGTATTTCTTCTTATCCAACTTGAAATTGTAAGCATTAGTATCTTTGGTCTTTTTGATGGTGTTCCAAAATGGATGCATGTAGATTTCAGGGACTTCAGCAGTGATCAGGAATGCTGGATAACAAGGAGATAGTTTGAGAGCATCCAATGTAACTTGATATGCGGGTTCTCTTTGTGGTTTGCTGAATTCAATTCTTGCATTGCACTTTTCAATCTTTAGTATTTTCTCAGGAGCGACCAAAGCGTTGTCAAGAGCAACTTATTAAGAGACCGCTGGATTCATGTTTCTGCTAAGAATATTCCAATACAGTTCATATACAACCGAATTTATATAATACTGATTGACCTATTCTGATTCATATGGCTCAACTTGGACAAGCAATAATCAGACATTAGCTGGACATATTTAACAAATTTTATTAGGCATTCAGACTAAGTATAGGATGACAAGCATTAATTAGAAAGTCAACTTAAAGGTCAACTAACTAACAATTAGTCAAACACGGTTAATTTAGCAACTTACACATGATATAAGAAAGATTTAACCTAAAATGAGTTATCAAGTTAAAACATTTAGGAAAAAATCAATTTTATAAAAACATGTATAAATTGTTGCCTAGTAATGAGTGTATAAATCGCCGTTTAGAAATAAGCGTATAAATTGCCATTAAGTAATGAGTGTATAAATTGACGTCTTTAGGGTGATGTATAAATCACCGTCTATAGGGTGATGTATAAATCGCCGTCTATAGGTGATGTATAAATCGCAGTCTATAGGTGATGTATAAATCGCAGTCTATAGGTGATGTATAAATCGTCGTCTAGAGGTGATGTATAAATCGCCGTCTATATGCCCGTGTATAAATCACCGTCTAAATGGAGTTGTATAAATCGCTGTCTATATGTATAAAACGCTATCCATGGATTTTTATTTTTACAAACCTCCATTTTGAGGCACTTATACAACACAAACACATTAACAAATCAAATATAAGTATGTTCTAGCAATTATAACATAAATCATCCACAAAATTTTCATATAAAGATCAAAACGAGTAACTTGTCACTTTTTTTTCTCAAACACACAAATTTTACATACAAGACATGAATTTTCTCTTTCAAATGCATTCACATAAGCATACAAACACATATAAATCACAAACCTATCAAAACTTTCAAGTCTTTCCCTAAACTCAAATTTTTTGCACATAAGAATCATTGAAAATCCCTTTGAATGTTCAACCTATGATAAACTACTATGGACGAGTAGTCTATACACCTCAAGCATCAAAACCCCTCAATCAATTTTTGAAATTGGTCATCTTTTGATTTTTATGAACCCTAAACTAATTTCTAGGACAATTGAGCTAAAAATCAAATTAAAAACAAATTCCTTTTACAGATAAGATGTTTAGATGAAAAGGAACACTTTTGTAATTTACCTTATAGCTTGAAATGGTTTGAATCGAGTGATCTTGTGTATGACGATTTAAAAAGGTGGGAGGGAAAAGAAGAATTAGGGTGTATGGTTTGTATGTGTGAAAAAGACGAGAGAGAGGGGGTGATTGTTGTTTAAACTTTTGAGTTTGGCACAAATGCCCCCTAAGCTATTAACGCCTTTCAATTTTTCTTAATAACATTTCTTAAGGCTTGAAAAAGTTTAACAATTAGCACATTTAGTCCCTAAAGTTTTATAAACTAAGACTAAGCCTTAAATTTTGCTATCACATTCCTAAAGGTATAAACACATAACATTTAAGGCACATACAAGTTAAACTTAATTAACTCCCCTTTAATTGTTAAATCATTATTGTTTAAAACCTTTTTCCATTTATTCCTTGATGATTTTTAGAAGAAATTTGACATTGTCTCTCCCTCAAACAATGACCCGTTTTCTATTTAAAAAGCTGTTGTCATTGTTTGAGTGGTCAAATTCCATGAAAAATCATTTACTAATGAATTACATATTAGGTTATTTATTTATAAAAATCAACACCATAAAATAAGATTTCTCTTATTTTGACACATAAGCACACTGACACGTACACTTATGGATAAAGAAAGCGCAGGTTGTGTTGCAAAGTAAACATAAGCCTTTGAATGAATAGGAAGTAATTCATTCCCGAGAAAAATTAATTTCCTGTTGAGAGGCCAAGTTTTCTTTTTAAAATACTTGCCTTTAAGATGATGATCGGGTTGCTATCAGAAATAATAGCAAGCCATATGACATATTTACTATTCGAACTTTGTTTATAGCTTTGTGCCATTATTGAATGACATTTTTGAAGCCGTAAAAATTATCAATGCTAGAAAGCATGTCATGAAAACATATTTTGTATTTTTCTAATTTTTTAATTTTGTATTTTGTTTTCATAAAAAAAATTAATAAATGAAAAATCTTTTTGAGTTTTCTGGTTTTCTATATGTACATATTATACACAGGATACAAGAATAGGTACCACCACTATTATTCACCTTCATCTGCCATCTCTTTCAGAGTCTCAGGAGTAAAACTTCTCCTTCCTAGCTTGTCGATAAGGAATTCAATTCTTTCTCGACATAGAGCCTTGGTGAAGATGTCTACCAACTGTTATTCTGTTCTGACAAAGTAAAGCTCGACAACTCCATTCTCTACTTGCTCTTTTATGAAGTGATATCTGATGTCGGTATGCTTTGATCGAGAATGTTGAACATTGTTGCAGCATAAGGCAATAACGCTTTTATTATCACAATACATTGGAATTTTGTTAAATCCAAGGCCATAGTCAGTAAGTTGTGATCTCATCTATAGAACTTGAGCACAACAGCCGGATAAGGCGATGTATTGAGCTTTTGTACTAGATATTGCAATGCTTTTTTGCCTTTTTGATGACCAGCTAACAAGTCTATCTCCCAACAATTGCATACTTCCAGATGCACTATGCTTGGTATCTTGACAACTTGCGTGATCAGCATCTGCAAACGCTTTTAGTGCAATAGCATAATCCTTCGAGTACCATAGTCCCCGATTAACGGTTCCTCTTAGATATCGAAAGATTCTTTTTATAGGATGTAAGTACTTTTTGGTTGGACGAGCCTGATACCAGGCACACATGCACACATCATATACAAGGTCTGGTCGACTAGATGTGAGATACAAAAAGGTTCCAACCATGCCACGATAATGTGTAGGGTCAACGGCTTTCCCTTGTGGATCCTCATCTAGTTTGGATTTCTCCACCATTGAAGTATCCACTGGGTCACAAGATTCCATTCCGTATTTTTTAAGTGATTCTAGAGCATATTTTGATTGGTTTAAAAAGATGCCTCTAAGACTTTGTGAAATCTGTAGTCCTAGAAAAAAATGATATTTTGCTCAACATTAACATCTTGAATTTGGAACATATTATCTCAGAAAACTTATCACATAGTTCAGTAGTAGTCAAAGCAAAAATTATATCGTCAACATAGATTTGTACCAGGAGGATATCTTTTCCTTCTCTTTTGATGAACAATGTGGGATCAACCGTGCATTTGGAGAATCCTTAGGATAGTAGAAATGATGACAATAGATCATACCACGCGTGTGGAGCCTGTTTCAACCCATATAGTGCTTTCTTCAGTCTGAACACGTGATTTTGGATTGTCTAATCCACAAATACATCCGGTTGACTAACGTAGACCTCTTCACGCAAAATGCCATTCAAGAATTTCGTCTTTACATCCATCTAGTAGACGATCATATTCATATGAGCAGAAAATGCGAGAAAATCCGAACGGCCTCTAGTCTAGCCATGGGAGCAAAGGATTCTTCAAAATCAATTCCCTCTTCCTAATGGTATCCACGAGCTACTAATCTAGCCTTGTTTTTCAAGATTCCTTCTAATTCATCCAATTTTACCTTATATATCCATTTTAAGGTGATAACCATCACTTTATCTAGACGAGGAACGAGTTCCTAGACTTTAAGATGTTCGAATTCATTCAATCCTTCTTGCATTGCTTCAATCTAGCATGATTGATTTAATGCATCTTTGTATGTCTTTGGTTCAACTAAAGTTAGGAAAGCATCATGGTAGCAGAACAGGGTTTGTTCGTAGAGTTGGAGTCTTGTGGAAACAGGTCTGGAAAGTTCACCAATTATATTTTGTAACAGATGATCCTTTATCCATTTACTGAGGTGTGTCCTGAGATTGAAGCGTCTAAGTACACAGTAGTAGGAATAACATTCGATGATGAGGATTCTTCAGAAACAGTTTCTGGAATTGGAATACCAAAATAAGGATCGTTACTCATATGTGTAATTGTGTCATTGTGTGGTGTTAAATTATAATTCAAGTTTTAAATTTATATTTTTCCGACTTAACCAAAAACAACACTTTAACGGGCAGTGTACCCGGTCGGTGGGAGTTTCGTGGTAAGTAGGGTGTCGAACACTTGGAGCGAAGTTAAATCCTTCAATTTATTAAAACTTTGGTTTTTCTAATCTAAGTTAGTCTAATCTATGCTAAAACTATGTTAATCCTAAATCTAATGGAAAAATGGGGTTTTTAGTTTGAGAGACTGGTACAGGTTTTGTGGTGACTAAAACCAATTCAAGACACTTTAACCCACACAAGCAAATTAACAGAAGATAAAAGAGCGGTCTAGCCAAATATAAGAAAACTGTATGAGCCATTATTAATCCAATCAAAATGTTGGTTTGTTTATTAGTGCAATGATTACTTATCTTAAGGCGGCATATCATTCTTAAGACTTAGGCATTACTTCTTCCTAAGACCTAGACACTTAGAATTTTGTCAGAACTGAACGCATCCGCATAAAGCATCCTTATTTGCTGATTATAATCTATCTTAGGGATTAAGGCAATGGTGATATTGTTAAACCCTAGCTCATAGAGACTTTACCCACTTACTGCTTAACGGCTCTTTATATACTAGTAGTCCACTGTCTGAGTCTTTACCAATTGATTAGAACGTACTCGTTGGTACCAAGGTCACCTTATGACTCAACTAAGCTCACAATCAAAGGGCAAAGATAGGTCAATATTTTTGATCCTATGATTCTAGATATATAAATTGCAATATGGAGAGCTATCCTAGACTCTTAGCCTACGCCCAAACAACACCGAAGTTGTAGTGCATTAAATATGTAGGACTAGACCCAGTTGAATGATAGGTCCCGTACTTAAGCATGTAAACAAATATGATGATAAAGCTAAACAAGCAATTCAGTGATAAATTAAGAAATCGAAATATACAAACCAAACATTAAGATCTTCATAACAATGGCTAATACCTGAAGGTATTAAAATGTCATAATTAATATAAAAGTAATGATTTAGCCAAGGCAAACTAACCGAGTTAACGAATGATACCAAAAACTAAACAATTACAAGAGTATAAGAAATTACACATTGTCTCCTATGGAATGAATCACGTTGCTTGAACTCTTCTGCTCTTTTTCTCTTCTGAAAATCAACTTTTATGGTTTATGTATCGAGAATATGATTTAGAACATTTAAAACTTATTTTTAAGTTTTCTATTTATAAGGTCTGAAGTCGGTTTCGATACGGTGTATCCAAGGTCTTGGATACGGTGTATTAAGGGTTTCTTGGAGTAGGGACCACATTTGATATCTTCCAGAATATTTTATTCCCATATAGCTTGAATATGGCGTATTGCCTTTCTTGGATACAGCGTATTGGATCTTGTAGTATTCTATCTTTGGTGAGCGCAGGCACAGATACGCCGTATCTTCCTTGATGGATACGGCGTATTGGTCTTCAGAACAATAATCTTCAAATATCTTCGTTTAAGCTCCAGAATGCGTGCCTTTTAGTCAATTTTCACCAAGTACTCCATAATTACTGCAATTCTCAAATATGAACGATTAAGTAACAATTCTTTGCAATAATTATACGAAATGGGTTAGTTACATGGGATAAATGATGCTATAAAATAGACGTTATTTGATGTCATCAAATATCCTCCCACTTCAATCCTACTTATCCTCAAGTAGCATTTAGAAGTTTATAAAAATGTATCCCAAAGGATTTTTCCATTTAAGTATTTATTTGATCTATTACAAGTACACAACCAAAACACCTCACGAAATAGGAAGATGAAAACACTCAAATCACTCAACTAATCTATGTGGTAACATGTAACTAATTCGGTCAATTGCTCAGCCGTGACGAGTATTCTATCATAGGCTTGGCAAGGATACATATCTCCACCACTAGAGCTAAGGAGTAACAAGTTTATAAAGGTAAAATGGGTTTTTATGATAAGGCTTAGGGGTTGATCATTCTACAATCTTTCACCAAAAGTACCACACCAACAAGGCAGCTGAAGCACACATACATGGCCGTAATGATGGAATAAACATGTGTGTTCGATCACATCCTCATTCGAGTTTAACCAAGGGTTGGGATGAAGAATGATATAGGGTAGGGATCTTCTAACTTTTACCAATAGTAATAAACCAACAAGGCAGCTGAGACATGTATACATGGCCGTAATGACGAAATAGACATACAATCTCATATACATCCTCATTCACGTAAAACCCATGGTTAATGATTAGGAAAGGGAATTAACTTGTTGTTAAATAAAAATTATGAAACAAAAGACTAGGTCCAAGATATAAGTTGCTAGACACTTTTTTTTGACCGTTACCATGATAAAGACACAACTATTTACAAACGTCT